>JXOV01017259.1:0-27813 GCA_001014945.1 Clogmia albipunctata | reverse complement strand
TAAACAACGTGTGGGAAAAATTAACCATAATAAAACACGAGTTCTAATAGATACGAGTGTTTAATTGTGTGTTTTTCCAACCAGTTTTTTGGATGATTTTATACAATTTGCATTTATTAGCTATTTTTTTGGCGAAATTAAGAAGACAACCCAGTACTAAATTAAGGTCTAAACACATACAATTAAAGGAAGTACTTGTCAAGCGAATAGAATATATGGACTCAATTTTTCAAAATATCATCATTTAACC
Source organism: Clogmia albipunctata (assembly GCA_001014945.1). Classification (NCBI taxonomy): domain Eukaryota; kingdom Metazoa; phylum Arthropoda; class Insecta; order Diptera; family Psychodidae; genus Clogmia; species Clogmia albipunctata. Next base: position 27,563 of record JXOV01017259.1, on the reverse strand, counting down.
CACATTTAAAAGCCATAATCAACTTTAAAGAAGAACTTTACTTTTTGTCATTTAATGTAAAACAATTTAAATTGATTAATAAATCATGGCTTACTTTATTATAGAGACATAAAAAACGTCAAAATATATTTTCATTCTATGCCAACTTAGAATAAAAATTAAAATTTTTTGTAGTTGAATTTTTGTACAAAGTACTAATTTTGTTTATTTACCCGATTTGTAATTGTCTGCGGGTATTCAACACTGTACGATTATAAAACAATTTCTAGAGGAAGCATTGTCTACTAAAATGTAAACATTTTTGAACAGAATTGTATAAAATTTATTTCGCTCCCTCACACTGTTTTAGTTTCTTTTTCTAATTTCACGGAAAGATGGAGAAAGTTTTTGCTTTGTTTCACTTACTTTTGAAAAGGAAATATCACCTTGCGTTTTATTTAAACTTAAACTACATATCTGTTATAGTTAACCATCCACTACGAAACTGATATCTATATATTTTTGTTGGATTTTCTGTATTTTCTTTCACGGAGGTCACACTTTGATAATAATTAAGAAAAGCTCTATTGCTTTAAAGAATTCATTAAAGCACTTTATATTAATTCATTCGGCTCTTGTAATATTGACCAATTCAATGAATCTTAATATTCACACAAATAAGTTTATGTTGTATTATATATTTTTTATATATGAATAAAAACTTTACGTTTTAGATTTCCATGCAATATTAATGAAATCAGATGCAAAAAACCTAAAGTGTCTCTTTAAAGCATTATTTCTTATTATATTTAACAAAATATTCATTTAAAAACCATTAGATTTTTTAGTTTATTTTTTTAGATTTATAATTGGGCTACAATTTACTTCTTTATCAATTGTACTTTTTTTCGCTTTTTCAATTTTTAAGATCGTTTTTTCTAAGAAGTTATTAACTTTTCATCTGAATTTTACAATCATTTTTTTGTCAAAATCCACGAGCTTGTTGCGAAAGCTGTATATATAATATGTATAATATGATATTGTAAAGTCCATTATAGATTAAAATATGAACTAAACAGTTTTCATCATTAAATCATAAATAAATTTACATATTAAATGGAATCATTAACGGGTTTCAAATGAAAAGAATTGGCTTTGGAAAAACCAATATAAATAATTAATTTGAGTTTGAGATAAGTAATTATTATTTGCCACAAGATATGCGATCTAAATTTGACAACCGATTAAGCTGCAAAAACATATTAGCAAACATATTGTTAATCATACATTTTATTACAATTAGGAATTTCAATTTTATCGTGGGGAATTCCGCAACTTCTTACCTAATTCCGAGCTGACGATGCTTAATTTGATGAAGATAGCACTTGTGCGGAGAGATGATAAATGGAGTCGACGAGGGTAATACTGCCCAAAGGAAATCATTATACACAAGATCTGTTTACTGCTGCTCGTTCTCCTAACCTTTGTGGAATAGAAGCACGTAACAGTTTATATAAGCCATGTTTATACGTATTTTTGCGCTTCTATTTCCGGTTCGGAATTTCCTAAATGACTGATTGTTGTCGCATAATGTTTATAAATGCGAGGGATTTGTGTGGAGACAAATTGGAGACGCAAAATCTCTGGTATCCAGCTACAGAATTTATCTGTATTAATTTCATTAAAAGAAATGTCTACACATAACTCAATATTCAATAGAGATTTTCTACTCTCTCATTCTCTTCTTCTCTCCTTTCTATGCCAATTTCGATCTATTTGGCGACAAGAGCTTGAGTGATATTAATAGCCATTGTTCAGAAATCATTTGTTTTTCCCTAATTTTAGCCTGTATTCATTTATTGCGAAAACAGTTGTATTTATTTGCCAAATTTATATGGTCAGTTATTTCTTTTAAATTGACATATTATAAAATTTGCTATTTTGCAATCCAATATTGAAAAGTTAGGTTTTTGAAATTGATTTAAATTTTCTACTAAAGTTAATTTTTCTCCTTTTTTACACATCAAATTTAAAAATCAGAAAAAAAAATTGTTTGTAAAGGTCGTATGTTAATAAAATATTTAATTTAAGAACCATATAACCCAACAATTTGGTATCATAAAATTGACATTATGGTTCTAATAATTGGTGCATAGCGAGTGCCTTAAAGAAGGCCTGAGTGTTTAATAATGCTTATCCGTATTTTATACAAAATTTTATGCATTTGAAATAAATTATCACAAAATCTTAAAAATTCTTAAAAATTTTATAGAAATATATATTGCTCTGTTCCACACACTATACCTTTGTTGCTCAATGCTAAGGCGGGAACAGGATAGAACATTCCTAAATTCATAATAAATATATATAAACTAGTGTAATGTAATATAAACCAGTGTAACGGTTTTGCAATTATTTTAAACTTTAATTTCATTGCACTGATTAATAAATTGAGAGAAACTTCTTAAGTAATCGCTTTTGATTTCTTCAGCACACTTTGGATAATAGTTTTCAATAATGTTAATGGAGCATATCTAGTTTTGTCATCGGTGAATGTAACAAAATATTCTGCTCCACCAAATGATTTTTAGTCATCAAGAGATAAATTGGAAGACGCATTTGAAAATTACAAACTTAATATGGAGCGAGTCACAGGAAAGTATATTAAAATAGTTCGAAGAGACAATGGTGCTGAATATACTGGTGGCAAATTTAAAAGAATCATAGAAAAATACGGTATCAAACATGAGACCTCAGCTCCGTACAGTCCGAGTCAAAACGGGGTTTCAGAGAGACTTAACCGAACTATAAACGATATGGCAAGGTACATAATAGAGAACCCGATAATTTCATGGAAGCAGTGCACAGCATTTATGAAAGGCAATGGTGACTATCAATGGAACAGGAGTTAAACGCATTAATGAAGAAAAAAATCTGGACGCTTGTGGAGAGACCAACGGATCATCCAGTGATTGGCTGCAAGTGGGTTTATAAAATAAAACGTGATGATAGTGGAAAAACTAAAAGATTTAAATCAAGATTAGTCACGAGGGGTTTCAATCAAAATTTTGATGTAAATTATTTTGAAACATATGTCCCAGTGGTGCGAAGTTCAACAGTGAGATTGCTAATGACACTTGCAGTGGAAAAAGAATATATTGTGCAGCATGTGGATAATACAGGTATAATACATAATATAATTAAATTCCTGCCTTATCTTATCACATCAGCTTTGTTGAAAAAATAACTATTATATTCAGGATAGTGAAAATAAGAATTTGAGAATAAAATTGATTCACATCCAAAGTTTATTGTATAATATGAAGTAAGTAAAGTTGAATTTTTTAATATCAATGGCTAACCTTATAATTTATGTAAATGCAATGGCATTAGTTCTTTTAAGACATATTCAACAGAATAATATTAAAAACAATTTTATCAAATTTTTGTAAATATATAGATTTCTTTATCCTATAAAACTTTGTCTATGTTCGAAATCCATTCATTGCATGTTGAAAATCAACTACTCAATTCATAGCAAGCTTCCTTTTATTCTCATTTCCGTAAATCAATTAAATGAAGTCTCTGAAGAAGATTTCGAGTCTGCAGAAATAAACCAATATTGCAGTTGTAAAACAATTTGTTATTAACTTAATAGAGCTCAATTGCTTTCGATTTTAATTGGTATTACGATTTGGTTCTTTATTAATCACTCTATAAAAGAATGCTCTTTTATTAATAGTAAATTGACGTTTACGATTATAATAGTTATTTGAGCTACAATTGTGTAAAATGAGAAGTTTTTTATCGAGGAAATGAGTTTGAAATTGGAACCATAAACTGAGTTTCTTTGTTATAATTTCCGAGTTAAAAAACGGATATAATTTTATCGTTTTGTGTTAAAATCGTTCGCAGTGGTGAATATTTCAGTAGTCTGTCCAGAAATGTAAACCGTTATAGAATCAATTTGCGTGAAGAAAAGTATACTATTCGATACGGAAATGCACAATAGTTATTTGTGGGACATAACGTTTTTTGCACTCCACTCATGAGCACTGTAATTATTACAATTTCACATTTCAATTTCATTATTTACAAAGAAAATTTAAGAACTGACATGTTTCACAACTGTTTCAAGTGAAATCGTAACTTGTAAAGTTACCTTTATTCGATGGAATTACCAAACTCAAATGGATATCAAAAAGTGTATGTTTCGATACGGGAGTGCAAAAATAATATTTTTTGAAATAGCCAACAATTATGGAGAAAACACGGTCGATACCATTTTAGAAACACATTTTAAATTTGTCAATACGATCATCTCTCTTACGTCATTTCATAATTAATCTTTTTAAAAAATACAAATTAATTTATTTCATGCTAAAATAGAGCAATTGTGTTTCGTGTCTCATAAAATTTCATTAAATAACACTTCTAGAAATTTTCTAAAGGAAGTCCTATTAGCAACGTTTAATGCATTTTAAATTACCCAAACAATCTCAAAAGTGAAGCCGATAATTGCAACGTGCGACCATATAATGGTTCTGCTAATTAGAGCCACTGCAAAATTAGTTGGCATTGTTAAACTCCATTGTTCCAAAAAATTCTCAGTTCCTCTTCTCCCCTTATCTGTTAAGAGGTTTCGTCTATAAAATAAATTCTCTTTAATAAAGTTTTTACAACGGGAAATAAAGTTTGAGGCAAGCAAGAGTGCAAAATCTGCAACGGTATTTGGCATTGTGCTTAGCCAAGAATAAAGAAGATGAATTATTTAATAGACTGTGGTTGCCACAATATGCTCTCACAGAGCTTTGGCATCGTCGTCCATAAAGGGAGGATTTTGTTATAAGACGTGGGCTATCATGCAACCATATGAATATTAAATTAATGTGGAAATTGCTTTCAAAAGTTATTAAAATTAAGACAAATCCAACGAACAAAAACAGTTTTATAAAGATGAGTCTTTAATTTAAAATTATAATCATAAATTATGATCAATCAAACAAAATTAAAAATTTTAAATGTTCGTTGCAAAGTGTCGCAAAAACGGGAATGTGCATTTCAGTTTTAATTTCTAATTTAATTTTTTTATAAGTAAAAATTATTTAAAACACATCGTAATTGATGTGATATTTTATAAAATTGCTAAGGCTAAAGAGCTAATAATTTATTTGATGATGATCCTGAGTAATAATAATTCCATGGCGCAAAGGTGCGTCGCAGGGTTATTGAGAACGAAGGGGAATTTTGCTTATTGCATTTCTGGGCTTCTTATTGGACCCCTTATTTTTTCTTATCTCCAAAAGTCTTGAAAAATAACGGTACATGCTGATATCCGCTCGAATTTCAAATCGTCATTGCGCCTTTAATAATTGCGCTATTTTAAGTTTGGAAATGGCATAAAATGGCCAGAGAAACAAAGATTCCATTGACATGCAATTTCATTATCTAATCATAACAGTTAATTGGGAAATTGGATTAAAAAGGGGGCGTATCGTACCCAAGCAATAAAGTTCGGTGTGCACAGGCTATAATTTACGGACATTGTCGTCGTGTCCTAGATTTCGAACCGATAGTAACTTTTTATAGTTGAAAATTTTATGATTATTCCTAACTTATAAAACTTCTAAAATAATTGGTTATATTTAAGAATAATAATTTTATTTAATGATGAGGTGTATAGAGTTTTGATGGACTAGAGATAAACGCTGCCAGATTTGTGGAAGGGAAGAAGAAGGTCCTTCACATGATAACCACTTTCTGCAAGGACGGTTGGACTTGGTACGGTCTGTTAAACTAGAGAGGTTCAGGCGCTGACTGGATGAGAGAAGTCATCAAATAAATAAAATTGGTAAATGTTCCAAAAACAATAAATTATTATCTACCAAAATCGTGCTGCAAAAATAACATAAGTAATTTTTCAACAACTTCATTACTTACGAGTATTAAATAATTAAATATAAAAACTATTCTATTTATTTATTAAGTTCAGTCTAAGCAGCCGTATGTGACAATTGGTTTTTGGTGCCGAAAATTTTATATTTTTTCTAATTTTAAATGAGTTCAAGAATATTTACGTAATGCAGGTGCCTATTCAAAATACGAAAGCTCCGAGTATTGGAACTACAGATTATTTGACCAATTTAAACAATATCTCGCGAGTCAACTCGTCATTGGCAATAGAAACACCAAGTTTCCAGACGTCAACCGCAAATCGTCTTACCAACATAACAGCATGAGGAGGAAAGGAAGTTGTCAAATGGAGAAGAACTACCATTGACCGGGAACAGAACAAGGCTTTACTAAATTACTATTATAATGTACAATTGAATAATAAAAAATATCTTTATTTATTACAATATATTTCATGAAAAGTATTACTTTTGATTTGTTCAATTTGGTTACCAAGCAAAATTGTTGTTCTTAATTGGTCAAGATGTACGGCTTTATTAGACATCTGCCTTGAATTGAATGCTCCGCAACATTTCGGGTTAAAAGCACTGAATGATTTTTTATATGTTTGTGATCTAAAGTCGTTTAATATTATTTTTAATTTAAACATTTTTTTTATTTTAAAAACATTAAAAATACTCACATAAAAAGACAATGGAAATATTTTAAAAATAATTTTGCTTTAAAAAATATATCTTATTTACGAGGGTGGATCTAAAAGTTTTCGGAATGAGCAAGGAAATGCACGAATTGATCTTGTTTTTGGTTTTATTTCTCAACATTGTCTCCCTGTAGTCCCATATATGTAATTAAAAGCTTCTATAACTGGTAGTTTTGTTTTAATCGCGTCTGGAAGCGAGTATTCCGGCAGCATTTTCAAAAATGAAAAACGAGCAATATCGTTTGGTTATTCTATTCCTGATTTTGGAAGATCACATCAATAATACTTTAGCTACTTCCCAAGATGACTCTAGTCAGTGAAAACCAATCACCTAATTAAACTTAGCAAGTTCCATTGTGATTCCACGACTGTTTTTATTTAACCATGTCCAAGTACACCAAAAACGGCTCCTATTGAGGATAAAGTGAAAAACCCAGAACTGCGTATAGGTAGACCCCAAAATGAATGTTTTCCAGATATGTGAGATAATAGACATCTAAAGATACTGCATATTTCTTATCCTGATTAAGTTTTAAAAAAGGGACATCTATCCGCGCAACAAACACACAGTGAGAGTAATTTATAGTCATTTATGAAGCACTTTTGGAATTTTTCATCATTTTGGGCTTGTAGCCAATCCATGAGTCTGCTGATATCTGCTAAAGTGCACGAAAAGTCCAATACTACAACTGGCTAAGTGTTCCCAAGTAGGAAAATGATGCCCACTTGGCAGACAAGAAGATGGATACAGTTTACGGAAATTCGGGAGGTATATTTATTGCCTAATATGGGTCAAAAGGATAACAGAGCTGGACAAATTTGTCGCTATATTAGAGAACAAATCGACTCCATTTGGCAATGAAAAAATGATTATCTGTTGATTCGCACAAATGTGAAAAGAATTAAGAGCTCACACCGCAAAATAAGCCTATTTTGGAAGCGTTCATTTATTTTCTATACTAATTAAATGAATAATATAAACTTAATTAAAATATATGGGACTACAAGGAGACTATATTGAGAAATAAAACCAGATTGATTATAATCAATTCGTACGTTTTTTGCTCATTCCGGAAACTTTTCAATTCACCCTCGTATATTAAAATAAAATCCATATAAAATTAACCAAAGTTTCGCTCTTTATTTAGACAAAATCAGCAGAATGGTGATGTGAATAAATTTAAATCTTGTTGAAGGCGGCAATGTCGACAGACTGAACGTAGTCTTCATTGTCCTGGATTTGTTCGGAGAGCAGATCAATGGACACTTTCTCATCTTCGATGACGCACATGATTTGCAACTTGTTGATTCCGTAGCCTACTGGGACCAATTTCGAGGCTCCCCAAAGAAGACCGTCCATTTCGATTTTGCGCACGAGCTCCTCCATCTTCTTCATGTCTGTCTCATCGTCCCATGGTTTGACGTCCAAAAGCACAGAGCTCTTGGCGATCAGAGCCGGTTTCTTGGACTTTTTCGCGGTGTAAGCCGCAACTCGCTCCTCGCGGATTCGCGCAGCCTCAGCATCGTCCTCATCATCGGAACCGAATAAATCCACATCATCGTCGTCATCAGCTGTTGTGGGTTTAGCTCCGGCAAGTTGTGGCAAAGGAGCTCCGCCCCAGTTCTTCTTCTCCTGAGCGCTGAAGGAGGCAATGTGGCGGTACCAGCGTCCCACGTGCACCAAATCACCGGCGGGAGCCTTTCCCAACGCGTCAAACACGGAAATATCAGCCTTAGATGGTTCAAAACTGAAAATTTGAAACAGAAAAAAGTTGAAGACAATTTTTGCAATTTAATTAAGAAAGAAATAATTACCCGACAATGTAACTGTTTTCAGCCAGGAAGTTGTTCAATTCCTTTGCTCCTTGAGCGGTTTTAACGTCTCCGAAAGCCATTTTAAGGGATAAAGATGATTTTTCCTGCTACTGAACACGTGGGAAACTTGGGAACAAATTTGAAAAGGAACGAAATTCTTTAATGATTTTTCCAAAAACAAAAATTTGAATGGATGACTTATATCGAGTATGCCTAAACCAGATCGACCGAGAGAATAATTAAAGAAGTACGTTACTCCAAATTTGTTAAATTTTGTTAAATAAATTTATAAAATTTATTTATCGATGATTATAAGAATAGTTTAAGATGAATTGATTAAAAAAATAAGGTTTATAACAAATTCCTTTTATTTGCAATTTTTTCTGTCAAAGATTTTATGCATTCAGCTTATTTTGTTTCATAATATATAATTAAATATATGATTACAGCGAAGAGAAAGAATATTTATTTCAAATTCACCATAAATAGATGAAAGAAATTAATCTTTGAGTGAAAGCCAAAGATGTAAACCGTATTCTGGATTAGTATATGAGTATATACATATATTCTTTCAACGATTTCAAGGGCGCGCGGTATACTAGGTTATAAAAGTATTCCTAGGAAAAATATGCTTTATTGGCGTTGAGGTGCATAGGGACCATTTTCGTTACACCACTGGATAAAAAATTATAATTATTTTGTAATACTTGAGAATATAATAGAATCCGCAAATTGTTACGAATTTTGGAGCAATTTGGTTTACATTTAAAAGGCAGTACAAAATAGACGGACATAATGACACGCTTATAATGACCATCCACTTTTTATGATCGACTGATAAGAAATTGTGAGTGATTTTGTGGAAATTGTGTCCGGTTATAGTGACTGACATGATTTTTGTTAGTGAAAAGACAAAAATTACACGACACGAATGTAAACATTTTGTAAAATAGTTATTTTGAATTATTTCTCTTTGTATTCTCTTTTTAAAATAACTTTTTATATTAATAAGTATTACGAAGCAAGAAGAATTTACAATTTGTTTATTTTCTTCAATAGGCTTAACATTGCGCCCGATTAGTCCAATTTTTCTCTTTCTTTTGATGTCAATATTATTGAATTCAACTGTATTTCAAGTTAACAAAACTAAATATTCTATATTTTTATTATTACATATTAGCAAAAGTACATGTCAACCAAATTAAATGTAATAAGTGCAATAAATAAAATTGTTATGATTTTCTTTAATTGTAAATATATCAATTTTAAATTTTATAAAATAAAAAATATAAATATTTTTATATAGGAAACTATTAAATAATTGCATTTTGCTAATGGAATTTATCATATTTTATATACCATATGACTTATTATATAACTATGCTAAAAAGACACTAATTGGATTCCAGCATTGTATATAAGTAGTTAATGATATGTCTATAAACTTTAGTTTACGAACATATTGCTGTTTAGAACAAATTTAATTTTCTTAATTTTTTTTATTAGATAATACATTGTTGGAAAAATAATCAAAGTTTGGTATAATAATATAAGTGATTAAATATGATAACAAATCATTTATATTGTATATTAATAGTTATTTAAACAACGTGTGATAAAAATGAACCATAATTAAACTTGAGTAGAGTTCTATAATAATAGATACGAGTGTTTAATTTTGTGTTTTCCATCCAGTTTTTTACAAGATATTATACAATTCGTATATTTAGCTATTTTTTCCACGAAATATGAAGTAATGAATAAGAAGACCACTCAGTACTAAATTAAGGTCTAAACACATACAATAAAGGAAAGAAATTGTCAAGCGAATAGAACTTTCGGTCTAAATTTGTCAATAAATCACACAAATAGTACACCAAGTGCACTGATATTCCTGTGATAGCACTCATCATTTAAACGACATTTAAAAGCCATAATCAACATTTAAGAAGAACTTTACTTTTTCTTATATAATGTAAAACAATTTAAATTGATTAATAAATCATAGGCTGCTTTATTATAGAGACATGAAAAACGCCAAAATATTTTTTTTCCTTCTAGGTTACTTAGATCAAAAATTATAATTTTTAGTATTTGAATTTTGGTACAAAGTCCTCAAATCGTGTATTGACGTGTATTGACATTTGTAATTGGCTGCGGGTATTGATTTATACTTTATCGNGATTAATAAATCATAGGCTGCTTTATTATAGAGACATGAAAAACGCCAAAATATTTTTTTTCCTTCTAGGTTACTTAGATCAAAAATTATAATTTTTAGTATTTGAATTTTGGTACAAAGTCCTCAAATCGTGTATTGACGTGTATTGACATTTGTAATTGGCTGCGGGTATTGATTTATACTTTATCGAATAATGTACGATTATAAAACAATTTCTAGAGGAAGCATTGGCTAATCAAATGGAGACAATTTTCAAGAGAATTGTATAAAAAATAAAATATGCTTGTATTTAAAAAAATTAATACTGATTATAATTAAAAATATAAACATGTTTTATTATGATAATCTTGCTAGTCATACTAATACTTTTGTACGCCTTGGTGATCCGGAGTGCTTGCTGCAACATTACAATGGCTAGAATTGTGCGTCTTTATACTAAGAACCTAAGGATCATCGCGGGAGCTTCTTGGTTTAATAGAAACTCCACCAACTTGAGGAATACTTGGGATACTGCTGCAATTCGCAAGACATTCTTCAAATGTGGGTTTTAGCAACCAACCAACGATTCAGAAAGCAACAAGAAGAATAAAAATTTATAATATTAATAGTGTTGAAGCCCTTGTTTCTTAAAACACAGTAAATATCCCCTCTATTTCTGGTTATGTTAACATATTTTGTAGATGCCGAGGATTTCAATTAAACTAAAATCACATAATATTTCGTTTAAAACCGCTACGAACCGATTTAGTTTTAGTTACGAATTTTAAATAAATAAAATTATATAAAATGTAATAAACTGTACATATTGTGAATAATAAACATTTTTCTATCTATCTATCTAAATAAATACCGTCAAAAATATTTAAATTACATAACATCTTTTATAAATGGAGTGCTTTTTAGTGTTATGATTTTTATGATTCAGAAGATTTCGTGTCAAAAATCGGATGAAAGGTTCATAGGACAATCCTCGTAAAGTTACGCAAATTATGCTCTGGAGTAACGTAACGATGAAATGTAGTCTGCGAAAGTGTAGCGTTTATTACTTTGCACAAATAAACTAAATTTTTCAGTACAAAGACTTTCTGAACTTGGGCTTCTCTTTAATATATCTTTATTCACAGCAGGAGATAGAAAGCCTAACCTCTAGCTTGGTTCAATAGAAAAGAACAATGTACTTCTAACGTTAGACTTGGGAATAAAATAAATTATAGATTGGCCTAATTTTCACAAGGCGCCCGCATAAATTTCCTTTGTCATGAAATATTGAGCGACAAATATTCAATTTTGACGATGAGAGTACAATGGATTTTGCAATAAAAAATTGTTAACGACTTGTGTTAAATTATAGCAATAAATATCATTATTTAAAAAATACATAGTTTATTTATTCATATAAATATCTAGTACCAAAAATATTTTACAGACGATTTTTTTCGAACTGTGATATTTCGACGAACAATAAAAGGTCTTTTCCGATTTTAACCAATTTTTTACCACGTATTTGCTATTGATAAAACGTGACGAGCTTTCTAATTTGGATTATATCTAAAACAGTCGAAACTAGTTGATGGTACACGTAAAAGCCATTATATATTTTTAATCTAATGTTTTGTTTGGCTTCTTGTGATTTTAAAATATTTATTTAATTGTTTCAATTTACTTTTTATTATGTGAAAATTAGACTAATCTGGTGTTAATGTTCGTTAAAGTCATATATATGATACTTCCTGTGGCAAATATTTCAATATAACCAGAGGATATTTTATTGAAGATTGCTCGGTGGAATCAGTGTTTTGAATAATATTAAATTTTTCATTTATATTTTACAATACTAAATCAATTGAAAAGGCCTACCTTCGTAAACTACATTTGTTTAAAACAATCATCTAGATCCTTATTTTTTAAATTTTAGCCAGATTAGTCCGATAGTTTTGTTTTAATCGAGTAGGAAAGCGAGCGTTTCGTTAGCATTTTGAAGAATGAATTTCGTTCGTGATTCGATTCTCGATTTTGGAAAAAATCACTGAACAAAATCAATTATATCTCGGGTAATGTTTAAGAGCACTTTTATCAACAAATAGCAATAGTCAAATTCGACATAACAGATTTCATGGTGATTCCACGACTGTTTTTGTTGAACTATGTCTTGGTGCGCCAAAAACTGCTTCCATGGAGGATAAAGCAAAAAAAAAAAACGCTTGACCTGATGTCAAAATGATCGAATCAGACCAAGAAATGCTGTTTTATCTTTTTTATTCTCTTGATGAGATCCATTACGACTATTTTCATCAATTAATCATTAAAAAATCTTACGCTGAACTGAAATGTGAGCCTATATAAGAGCTTCTAGCATGTTTTTCAAATACTCGTCCTCGGAGTCTATTAAAACAAAACTACTCGTCCGATCTTGTTAAATTTTTAAAAGTAAGGCCCTGAATGTTCTAAACGAATAAAATAAAATTTTCTAAAACAAATGTATTTTACCATGGTAGACCTCGGACTTTTCAATTGACCAAGTATAATATAAAATGTACGACTTTGGTAAAAGATTTCAATGGACTTCGTTTGATTTGGTGGATCTGTTAGATTTTATGGAATAATTTTAATTTGACTTGAACTCTTTAAAAATATAAATAGTTAAATTGTATTTAAATATTGATATTAAATTATTTTTCCACAACCATTTGGTATAAAGTTGCAGACATTCGTTTTATAATTCAAATCTAATGGTTTTTCTTTATGTATTGCTGTATATTTTAATAAATGAAAGCATAAAAAGCGATTTCGTATATAGGATTTACATTTTTTATTTACGACATAAAGGCCGACTTATAAAATTGTGTTAATGTGTGTTTACGAGCGTTATCAGAAACAATTTCATATTACCATTGGATAAAAATTGCAATTTAAATGAAAATGTAATTTAGTGAATGAGTATTTCGAAATACGAAAATTTAATATTAAAATTATATATTTAAATCGTAATTAAACAAACATTTTAAAAATTATGCATAGAATGAATTGAGAAACGAAGCGAAGTACTTGGGAGTGGTTCTGGACATAAGAAAAATTAAATAAATAAATGGCTTTAAAACAATTATACTCATTAATGTGTAGAAAAACAAAACATAACAAGAACAATCAAGTTATATTAAGTCCTGTATGAGAGCAATATTCACATATGCAGCTCCAACTCCGATGATTCCAAATAAAGTGCTAAAAATTATGATGGATTAAGGTATTTTTTTGAACAAATACTCAGATTTTTGACGAAATCTGTGACGTGGAGCTTGTTATCGACTTCATCGCTCTACTATAAGAAAACTTCAAAACAACTTTATAATACAGTGAGTACGATTACAACCACTAGGGATACTAATTAAGCATACCTATTGTATATTTATCAATGACCATAATAAAATAAAACTAATTTTATCATATTAGTTTAAGTGAATATTTTCCGTATATACATAATTAACTCCAATAAATGTTTTTATTAAAAAAAGTAAATATATGATACTTTTTATTTATCTTCCTTATAAATAACGCAGTTGATTGCTTAAATCTGCATAATTTTCATAATTTTTGTTTATCAATATTGAATAAATTGATTGAAAAATTTTAAAGTAAAAATAGTGCATTATTATTTATTAATAATGCTTTTTAATTATTAATTGCCGAATTGACCTCAATTTATTGGAAATCAAATTTGTATATTAAATTATAATTATACTGTATTTCATTGAAAATTGCACACTATTGTTCAAAAGTGATTGCTTTTGCATTTATAATTTCTTTTAATTATGCTCTAATGTTTATTATTTGCCTTTGCTGACATTTAATATTGTTTCAAATTGTTGATATAGATAATATATCGAGAGTTTAGAGACATATAGTTTAAGAGTTTAATTACGTTTATTTGTAAGACTACCAACTTTTAGTTTTAATAGTTAAACGTAAATATTCATTGAAGGATAAATCTTGTAATATTCTTGTAAAGGTTTGGTTTGCGAATTTGATCAAATATTGTTGTTAAGAAATTAGTTTCCAACGAATAAAAAGTCGTGAATTGTAATTGTCTGTTGAACAGGTTTCCTAAGCTTGGAGAGGGCTTATGTATGAGTTGATCAATAAAGAGTCATATTGTTTAGATTTTCTGTTAGAATTAAGCTAGTTGAAAGCCCCGTCCAACTGTTCGGCCATAGTCGAGCATATTAGGAAGGAGTTTCGAAATATTGTATATGTTTTAGAGGAGGAGCAGATTGTAGAGGCTACTAAACACTTTATGGTAATTAACTTGCAGGTGGTGTATTTATGTAGAGAATAGAATATACGTATACTATATATAAAAAGTTCAATAATAAAGAAAATATTTCTTTTGTTTATAAAATTTAACCTAATCAACCAATTGCACATTATTACTGCGTGTGGTAGTAATTGATTAATTTATATAAAAAACAGTCAGTTTATTTGGTTGTTTTAAATATAATATTGAATAAATCCGAATGATCAAATATAATTTATATTAAATTTTAAAACTTTTATCAATTTGAATTACTTATCACACACAACTATTAAGAATATATAAGAAGTAAATGACATCACATCCCCATTTAATTAAGATCAACAAGGTGTTATTGAGCAAATGACATGTAATTATTCATGAGAAGTTAAACAAGAGGAGGTGCCGGGTATACTACTAATTTGTGACAATAAATTACCCCTATTGGGTAATTGCTTGTCTGTGGTCCTATAGATAAATTTGTTGTGCCATAAATCATGTGGTGAACTATACTATGTGTTTTAATGACTGTAATAAATGTGTCTTTTATGTAATCAATCATTTTATAAGTAAAGCGATTTTTGTTTTATTGGCATAAAAGAAAATCCATTTATTTTAGTTTAAGGCTATTGATGCTACTAATTTCAGTACAAACCTCGAATCTTGACAATAAAATTGTATAGTAATTGTGAATTTTATAACTATTAACTATTAAATCTGACATAAATATCAATATTTCAATTTTATGTGAAAACTGTAGATGATATGCTTTTTTTACCCTAGTTGTTTCACGTTTTATCTAAATTTGGTAGATTTTTCCAGCAAATATTGATACTCTTGTGGTGAATTCAAACTTTGGAACTTCCGCAAACTGCCTAATATTTTCAGAAGTTTTTCAATTTGGTCAAGAAAGTTTTAGGCCCGAGATTCAAGAAAAGTTTTAAGATTGAATTTACGTAAATCATAAACCTGAATATTTGTCATGTTGGGTAATTCCATAAATTTACAACAAAATATCTATTTATGGTTATTTCATCATCATCGTGGCACTACAACTCAGATCGGGTCCTGGCCTCCTCGACAATTTGCCTCCAATAGTCCCGGGTTCAGCAGCGGCCTTCCAATTATGGAATTTCAGCTCAGTCGCGTCCTGGTCAACGTTGTCCCTCCATCGCAGCTGCGGGTGCACTCTCTTTCTTGTCCCTGTAGGCGCCGCTGATAAACCCCTTCGGATTTCTGGGGCATCCTGGCCACTTGCCCGCACATTCCAGCTTTCTCGACTTAATAACGACAGCGATAGGTGTATTATTGTATAATTTATGGTTATTTATGAGGATATTTTTCCCTTTTTTTATAAATTCCATTATGTCAATGTTCTATATATTATTTAACAGGTCAAAAGATAAATTTCTAATAGATCATTTAACAGTCTTTACAAATTTGAAAACATTTAAAAATATAAATTATTTTATAATGACAACTAGTGGATTCACAGGAGAAAATGCCTTAGTCTTGTTGTATAAGGTATATTTTTTAGGTATTTCCCGTTTCTTCCCTGAATACGTGCTAACGAACCAGAGATTTCTATTAATTAAAATGCCGTGCAAATAATAGTACTTTCAAAGTGCTTTATATACACAATCTTAAGAAGCATCCAATTAAAATCTTATCTTTTGACTATTTAAATTGTTAAGTACTCGGCAATATTTCGTTCTTGTCAGCATTACGAAGACATAACGTTCCCAATTCAATTTCCGTCAAAATTAAGTTAATTGTATATATTTTATTTATTTAAATACTTTTTTAAATCTAAATCCGAGTGTTTTTTACTAGGAAACTGTTTAAAAATTTTAATTAATTTAATGGTTCTTATATTTTATTTCAAGTAAAGAATATTTTGTTACTGAAACATCATTTAAAAATGTTTACCTTGTTATTAGGAAGAAGGGTTTATAATTGTGATGCTATTTTTGGACGAAAACAACCTTGGGAATGTACAAGTAATTACCTCAGACCATAATTTGTAATTAAAACGGTGTAGCCCTGAGGTATTTCATGTTTTACAAGATGAAGTGTAATTATGTATTTTTAGAAACAACTGTGAATATGTATAAGGTATAATTGTGGCTTTTAGGATCTTGTATGTAAAATATGTTGAGAAAATTAGGGAGTTAAATATTATCTTAACTCAATCGTCAAATTGCTTTTTTTTTTAAGATTAACGGACTTTCTAAGAGGGAATACTTAAGATTATATCATAATTTTATTCATTATATCAATGTTGAAAAATTAAGTTTTAAATTGTTTGGTTTTAATTATACAGATAATATTTATATAAAAGAATTTTAATGCAAAACTACTTTATTGGTTAAATGTCTTTTTTATTATATTGTTCAATTAGGATTTTAGTAATTTTTATTTGAAAATTTTGCACTTCACCGAAAAACTATTGAAACGAAAAACTTTGGTACAAATATATACAATTGTAGATAGTTCACAATCATAAATAAACATGAGTTTTGACTTTGTACACATGTCCAGATTCCCGTGATTTATGAATGCAAAGCATAAAAATGTATAATCAAGTCCTTTTTCAAATACAAATGTACCAAATCACTTAACAAAAAATATTGTGATACGAACATATGAATATTTCATTTGTAGATGTTATCGATGTTTTAAAACAAAACAAAAATGTTTTAAACAAAGTCATAAACTTTGAAGCATCTTGGTTAAATAAAATATTTTTTTGTCGGAAATGTTTTATAATAAAATGTCATTTATATATGAAAAAAATAATTGTTATAACAAATTCATTTTGTTTTGCCGACATAAAATGCCAAGCTTTTAAATAGTTATTTGTGCTACAAGAGTGTAAAGTCAACTGTTTTTAACGAGTGAAACATTCGAGCCGAAGGTGAGTGTTTCATCGTTTCTGATTTAAAAAAACATTACATAACGTTTTTTGCACTCCACTCAAGAGCACTGAAATTTTTACTATTTCACAATAAATTTCATTATTTACAAGGAAAATTAAAAAATTGTTATTTTTCACAAATGTTTCAAGTGAAATCTTAAATTTTAAAGTTACCGTGGAATTTAAACTAATAAGGTAAATGCCTATTTTATTGTGACATGTAACATACCAGTCGTTTTGTCTATAAGCCGTATTTATTTAATTTAGGCGATATTGCATTATTGAAGCCGAAATTTTTCTAATACTTTTTTTTATTGTAACGAAGAGAATCATCTTTTTTTTCAAAATCTAAACCAGGAGGAGATTGGAAAATTGTTGACATTGGGGTCACGCTTCTTATATGAATTTACCGGTATGCCATTTTATTCATAGCGTATTGATTAAATGGATTATTGCTGATTTCTTTTTAAAGCCATTTCATTAAACCGTTTTTCAGAGCATATTTCATTAAAAACAAAATTTTCATTTAGTATTTGTTGCCAGAACTGGATACGGAGAAAAGTGGAAGTTAGGTATTTGCCATTTTCTAGTCTAATTGAAAAATCTGCACAAATGAACGCATTGAAGATTATTTCTGTATCACAATACTATTATCAATCATGTGATGTGATTGAATTTTATTTAATCCAAAATATTGGTATTAAATTGTGATGAGTGTTTCGAACAAAAAATGATTGCGAAAAAGAAAATTTGCCTAATTTAAGTTCTCTTAATGAATGTATAGCTGTCAAAAGCAATAAACTTATATTTTTCTAAAAGAGAGATTATTTAATTGACTTTGGCTGACCGAATAGTGTCCGTCGAAAGAAATTAAAAATCCTGTGATATGTGTCTAAATAAAAAGTGCTTTTCAGTGTTGAGCTCTTTTTGCTCATTATAGTTGGTGTCGAAATCGGTTGGAGGGACGTTGAATTGGGGGGTAGAGGAATAGTAATGTTTGCAATGAGACGTTAAAATTACACCCTCGAGTTACATAACGATTATATACACAGCCAGCGAATTTTTAGCAGTTATTGCCTGGCATGAATGAACAAAATTTGCCCATGCAATGACTTTCTGAACTTTGGTTCAGTTAATATGGAAGCTGCCAACCTTCCATCACACTGCACTGGAGTAGAAAGCACCAACCACTAACTCGGTTTACATTATGTAATCAGCGACTGACGTTTGAACTGTTCGAGCCGAGAATTCTAATAAATTATAAATTGGCTTAATTCTCACCAGGCGCCTCCTCAAATTCCCCTCAGTCCAAACAAAATATGTATATCCTTATTTATCTTTCACTTTTGTTCGAAGTGCATTCGAAATGAGATTCGGATTTATTCAGGAAACTCCAATAGAAAGATAATTTTCGAGAAAAACGTTCTTGGGGTGAGAATACCAAATTAAAAGTTATTTATTAGTTTCATTTCTTTTGTTGGCGAAATAATAAGTTAAGATATTTTATGAAAAGCTCTCTATTTATCAAAAGAAGATATTTATTTATTATTATGGTCCTTTGTGGTTATAAGCTTTTAAAAAATTGCTGATCCCATCTGGATAATAAATATTAAAGTTTTTAGTCAAGAAAATATTTTCTTATAAAAAATTATACGCCCTATCAACGTCTTTTCACAAATTCCCTGACACTTCGTTTGTTTCCCCTAAATTGGGCTAATTTAAAGAGAAATGAAATAATTATATAAGGGACTTATTCCCTGAAATTTAATTTAATTGGTTCTTTAAGAAAAGGATTATCTTTGGTTTCTTAATTAAAACAGAAAAAATTCATTCCAATTCATAATGAAGAGAGTAGCCCCAGGATTTGGTGCAAAGTCATCGCTGAAACAATTTGCGGAAATTCAATTATAATCGTTTTTTCTTCTATCAGTTTATCCCACGTTTCTGAAACTTTGTTGTTTTTAATCACGTTTCGTCCTATTGGATGCTGATGTACTTTGAAAACCTTTCTTCGATCCGCATTTTTATCAAGTCACGACCGATTTTCAAGGTGGGTATCAGATGAATATAATCAGGATTTATTAGGTTACGAAAGCAAAAGTATTTTATGAATGCAAAATGTTTCCGATAAACATTATTTTTTAATTATTTATAATTTGTTATCCATTAGAAAAGCAAATTATTTCTACCTGTTTTTAATATTAATAAAACATGTTACCTTCTTATTCGTTTATTTGTCTTTAAAGAAAAGGTCTTGGAAATTAATAATAAAATTATTATTTTAAGTGATTTTAATATTTAATGGATTGTTATTTGCAGTTGGATAAATTTGTTATTCTGACTGCATTAATTTTTTTTGGTTTAATTTAAAATTTCGCCAATGAGGAGTATCTTCATATAATTAAGAAATCTTTCGATAATAATAACATTATAATTATAGCTGTAATTGGAACCTGTACTACTCTACAAGTCGATGTTATTAGATACAATTTAGATGAAAAAATAAATATTAGAAATGAAAAGATATTTACGATTGAAAGAAAAAATTCATTTTAAAAATCAATTCGTCTTAGTAGAACGGTGTATCATTTCCTTGTCTAAACCCAGTTTCTTTCAGTACATTGGGCAGCAACATGTTCCTTGCACCGAGGTCTATTCTGGACCATAAATCTAATCTGGTTCCATATCCCCAAGTGACTATTCAACTGCACCGATCGAATCCAGGTCAAAGCCGGTCGGCCTCTTCTTTTCGAACCGGGTTCCATTCTAGAGACGCTATATCGTTGTTTTCTTTTCTGAGCGTATGCCCAATCTACGAACACATTCTTTGCTTAACAACGGTGTCGATCCTTCATGCATTACATAATCGCCAAAGTTCTCGTTCGAAACTTTGTTTTAAATCTTATTTTTAACGTTTTTAGTGTGCAACGGTGCCATTTATTGACAATAACGGTGATTTATAAAATCTCTGAAATTCTCGAGTTTTTTTTGTATGATACTAACTTCTGGGCCGAGAAGTTTGGATTAAAATAATCCTGGGCGATGTCCAGGAACTTAATGTTAAATATCTTTAGCTGGAGTGAAGATAAAAAGATTATTCTCAAGTATAAAATGACTTAAATTTTATGTAAAGAAAGGAGTTTGAATTAACTTATATTAATTACAAATATACTTGTTTAAATTTGAATTTTATTATAATACATTAAATAATTTTAATTTGGATTCTAGATTGTTGTAGAATTTTAAACAATATTTTATCTATATTTTTCTATCTTTTTCATTTGGGATATATTAAATAAATTATTGTTTCGTAGCTTATAATTATTTATTTTTTTAAGTTTTAATAATTTTCTTATTTTAGGTGCTCTTTCTTTAATTTTTATTTTGTGAATAAAATTAAGTATTTAAAATTTAATATAGTTTTTCATGCTTAGCCATTCTAAGCTTCTCCTCTTATTGTTTACATTAGTTTTCTGATCTAAATTATAAATACATCTTATAATTTTATTTTACAGCATCTGTTATCTTTTAATATTAAATTTATTAGTATATTTAAAAATTATAAGACAGTATCGTATTGGTGACAACACTATTGAGTTAGCCATAAATACTCTTGTGTCTAAAGTTAATTTTTTATTGATTCTTTTGAGTAAACCAAATATTATGAATAACATTTTCAATATTGTTGTTTTGCCGGAATTCCATATTTACTTCAGACGAAAGCCAGAAAAAATCTATTATCTAAATGTGACTTACAACAGGTCCTAAATTTATGAATATTACTTACGTATGCTCGGAATAATTTACGATTGTGAGGCCGGGTTGCATAATGCCAGAGACAAACATGTGGAAAATATGGACATCCGGGGATTACAAACACCATTTCCTAAACTAGAGTGGACAGAGCATAAATTGTGATACGGCGGAAAAGTTATGTTGGCATTCGAGAATTAGTTTGTAAAATATGTGAAACACAATTGTAAGAAGTGCACAAGTTTATCATCATTTTCTGCCAATTACAATATAAACTTTTAAAATTGAGAATAACAATAAACTTTTTATTTCTCTGGATTTCTCTAAGAAAATTTGAATAAATTTTAATATTTTTTCAACCATTAAAAATCTTGATTATTTTATTATATGAAAGGTATATCCAAACATATAACAAATATATCATCATACATTAAAGCTTATCTTAATCAGATTCTCTGTTTGCTCTCGCAACTTGTGAGTCCTTTATGAAAATTGGGGGTTCAAGTAAATATTCATGAATCAGAAGCATGTCGGTAAATTTTAATTAAAACTAATTGAATTTGATAGTCAATTTCACAGCTATGCCAAAAACATAAATACTTGAATCTAAATTTCACACTGTTTGTGTTCCATATATTTATTATTCCATTATTCTATATTTCAATAGTGTGAACTTTGTGTATAGATTTTAATTTATTGTGCTTGATGAATAATTATTTCAACTAAACTTTAGACAAATATGTACCATAGAATTATGTAGTGATTAATTTGAATAACAAATATTTAACAGTTTATTGTTTTATAATTTATGTAGATGGAATAACGTTCAGAATGGATTACAAAATAATTAAAATAAAAACACTTAACAATGATTGCATTAAAGACAGAATAACACTCGCGATAAGCAGGAGTTGTGTTTAGTTATTCTTCTTCTTCTTCTCCTTCTACAAATTAACAACCGATCCCGTTTCAGGTCTGATCAATTGGTTGTACGAAATCATTGTCTTTCAAATGCCCTATCTATGCGTTTGTCAATCTTTCACAATTGACAAATGAATATCATGTTTTCGAATCTTTATTTGTAATGATGTGATTAAAAACCATGAATAAATGATTCTATATAGTAGAGTCTAATTACCGAAACAGAACACACATACTACGAAGAGGACCATCGCTTTCACAACTTTCATCTGTATCCGTTCATTGCACAGCAGCAAATTACTAGTATTAGAAAATCCGGTTTATAACTCTTCAATTCTGTATACTCCATGTCGGAGATATTGTTTTTGTAATCGTATCAAAAAAATATTAATCACAAATTGTTATTGTTAGTTGCACTGACTGGTATGGTCTGGGAATGCCTAACGAAGCTTAACGACTTAGGCAGCAAAAACAGAGTGAACTTGTTTTGCATTCCAGGCATTACAGAAATAACACGGAACGTAAAAGCGAACGAACTAGCTGAACAAGGAGCAACAATGCCGCTAACAGGACCGGAACCCTTCTGCGGCATTAGTCTAAATGACATGAAAACAGGAAAGCCGACGAAGGGAAAGATATTCAATGGGTAGAGAATGGGCAAAATTACCAGGTCTATAGGCACTCGAAATTAACAATAGGAGGTTACAACGCTAGAAGAATTTCGAAGCTTATTTCTTGACAAGGCACTGTAGACTTTGCAAGCGTCTGCGACAGCTTAGAATTGCTAAAGAAGGAGTATGCAGGTTCTGTGGAGATGGAGCGAAAACCCCTATTCATCTCCTACAAGACCGCCTTGAAATAATTCCGCAAAGCTGGAAACATCTAATGGCAATAAGCCCATCTGCGGCGCAACTCCAAACTCTGAAGTTAGACCAAGTATTAGATTTACTACAAGGACTAAAACTTATAGGCACTCTTTAGGACAGAGATATGAAGGAGCACAATAGATCTTCAGGTCAAAGTACGAGATCCCCTCATTAGAGTAAATAATATTGTTAGTTGAAAATCGAAAATGAATTTTGGAAATCACTGCATTTACTGGGATTTGAACACACGACTCCAATATTGTGACGCGACGCTTAATCAACTACGTTACTCCGGCCTTTGTTTAGTTAGCATCTTTTAAAATGTAAATTTTGTTCTAAAATTATTAGATTATAATGTAGTGTTTACTTATAATTTCATTAGTTTTTTATGTTACCTATAAAACAAGCTAAATTAAAGGCTTTCATTACTGAAATCTATTTATACGATAACTAGTGAGTTCATGTAATGTTAAATTTGACTGAGTTTACAATTATTTAGTTATAATCCCAATTATATTGAGTTATGCGTCTAACTTGATAAAAAGTGGAAAAGTATATTTTACGTATTACGTTAAAAATGCCAAAAAATGAATTTCAAATTGAAATAACCTTTAAAACTTAACGAAGAGGAAATTGCCTCTTCTGACGATGGCTTATGAAAAACTTTGTGTTAATTTAGGGTATCAATCTTATTACAAAAATAATGTATTTAAGATTTTCATAATCAAGGAGGAGTGTCCTTAGGTTCAGAATTTTTTGTTATCTTCATAAACTGGACTAATTCAATATCAATAGATTACAGTATGTTTCGCATTTATAAAACTTATCTAATAGTCGCAGTTTCTGTTTATCTAAACAGTGTGATTTTATCCTTTACAGAGTCCTTAGGAGTCTGAAGCGTAGAATTCAATATATTTTCTTCATATAACTAAAAATGCCGTTTGTTTCAACTAAAAGCTTAAAAATATAAAAAAATTGGTTCTCGACATGAACAGTTTTTTATGGAACAATATAATATAATTCTTTTAAATGTTAAAAATTTTTACGATTATACTTAATTATTTAAATTTTAAAATAATTTTACTTTTTGTATATAAATCATATAAAAAGATTTATGTAGTTTATAGATTAATAACATACAAAATTGCATTCAATTTGTTATTTAAAAACGAATGTAAAGTTTTAATAAGCCTTCTAAATTTTTTAACTGAAAATTGTATTTATTGTGATTAAATTTTTTTAAAAACGGTGGGACCGTTTTTCAGTAAAATTGAATTTAACACTGAGGTCTAGGACCGGTAATATTATAATTTAAATACAATGAAGGGAAATTGGACATGGGAACAGGGGTGCGATAATGTGGATAATTTATTGCCTGTCCTGAATCAACAAAATCCCGCTTTTGGTCTGCCGAGGTGTCGGAATGAACGGCATTAATGAAAATAGAGGAAAACTTGATTAAGCAGCAAATATTTTAAATAAATTATATATTATCAAAATAAAATTCACTTGAGTCAGATTCAGCGTTTAGAATTTAAATTATTTGTTATTTATAGCCCACATTTGGTATATTTCAGTTTTAGAAAAGTTTCTTGTTTCTATTTAAAACGATGATTTATTTATTAAACATTGCATTTTCTTCTACAGCTCTAGTTCTTTAAATCTATTTTAAGAATTATATTTAAATTAATTCTGAAATAATTTGTTAAGATAGATAAATATAATAAAAAATGGGATTCAACATATTCGTATTTTTTTAGTCAAGTTTATATGATTTTTAGATGTTATTATATTCTTTTTCAGACACGCAAATTTTTACTAAAAGAATAAAATTTAAACATATAAAATATTTCAACATTTTGTTATTAATGTATAAGAAGTCTTAGTATTTGTTTAAACTATATATTTTGTAAATCCAAGAATTTGCCTGAAATTTCTTCGTATGGTTAAAATAGGAAGACGAACAGTTTGTTCGTCACTTTCTGAGAAGATATCATTCAAACATTGACATTGGAGTTGTGTTTACAAATATTACATTAAGTGAAACATTCAACATAAAGCAGTGTGTGTTTAGTATCCATTTCTTTCTTGGAATTTTCTTGATGACTGATGAATGCCTATTTTGTCGTTTAACGCACGAGAAAAATTGAATTGTAAAAATGAAAGTATTTATATTTATTATTAATAACCTGCTGTCACCAATTTGATTTGGAGAGTTTTTTTTATTGGTAATGATCTACATGTATGGTATAACCAAAAAATTGTTAAATGTACAGCATTTATGAAGTATTTAATTAAGACTATGACTGGAATGTTTAACTACGAAACTTGCTTTGAGTTCTGGTAATTCTCAGAGAGTATTTCTCAAACAATGAATATATGAAAGTCGTTGATATATTCATCTGTGCACCGGTATATTGGCAATTGTGTGACATCATTTGCCCTTCTGTTAAAAATTCATGTTGAATATGTTTTAAATAGTTGATACTTTTACTTACTTTTACCACTTGGAGGCAAAGTTTAAAGCAGGCTAAGGCCCGATCGGGACTGTAACGCCAGGAAAGAAGAAGAAGAACCCGGAAATGTAAGCGGTTAAATCTGCCAAAAGTTATGTATTAGTAGTAAGAAAATCAAAAATAATAAATAAGTTTTCTTAATAATCATAACAAAAGGTGGCCAATATTAACAGACCAATTCCATTATTTTACACTTAAGCAATTACATTATTTTATCAAAAAAATTAATAACAGCCAACCTTGTGTCTGTCTCGTGGCCGATGTGGTAACGCATCCGGCTGCCTTTTCGGAGTCAAGGGTTCGAACCCTGGGCGGGTAGGATTGACTGGGTCATTTTTCCAGGTGCTATTAATTAACTAATAATACACTGAAAACAAATAGTCACCGAACTGTCGAAAGCCCGTTGGTTGAGGTTGAGACCCCCCATGTTCCTTAGAGGAATTGAAAGGGAAAATTTATAACCTTGTGTTTGTAATAAGTGTATGCGTCAGTTTCATGTTTTTAAATACATTTCATTTCTCTTGTTTTGAGATGTACATTCTCATTGATTAACGACTTGTCTTATTAATATTGAATCACTTCGATTTGAAAAGGTTATAATTTTAAATATCAGAATTTTTTTAATTTATCAAAATTTTGAATTAAAAACCAATACCCAATATTTGAAAAAATGTTTTGAATTTCGATTACTGATAATTTTCATTTTCGAAATAAGTTACGAATTGTACAAATATGTCGGTCCCGTTCCCATCCCAATCTTTTTATTCGATACATCAATTCGGTTCTACGCTTTTTTAGATAGAATCATTGTCTCCGTGGTAATACTAGCTCATTTTACTACTGCCATTGAAGTAAAAAAATGGGCGAAGATAGGATTGAATTCCGACTCTTCTAGTTCTTTAGCCAGTTTTAAGTTGGGTGGCGAGATTTCAATCTAATCCTAGTTCGATGCTTAAAATCATAGTGTAAGGCAAATCCGCTCAACCTTAACTAAGTTGTCCAGATATTGGCAGTTGAATGTGTGACGTCATCGACTCCGCTGTAATTCATTGTTTTGATTTTGTATGAACTCGAAATGAGGACTAGACACATGTATATTGTTATCTAGATACTATATTGTACCGAATTTAACAGTATTTCTTTAAAATTTCAATGCTTTTTTGACCAAATATGATGAGAGAATTTTGGCGATATTTTGCCCATTTCGGCTCAGAATGACCGTTATTTAGCATATTAGAGCCAAAGAATATTGTCTTGGGTTGTATTGATGGTATATAACTATTTTAAAAGTCTTTTGTCATAAAATTATCATTAATTTCCTTGCATACAGCGGAGTCGATGACGTTTCCACTACTACTACCACCACAGATCTGGTTAACCTTATTGATAAGTTAGCGTTGGTGTAAGGAAAATCTTTGAATTCTTGAAAAAATATAAGTATACTTTAAATATCTCTAAACCATAAACTTTTGTTCAGTACTAATTTTAATTTGCACAAATAATAATATCTAGATAAGAAAATATTCTTAGATTTTCTAAAAAGGAAATCCTTGATTTTTAAAAAGCTAAACGATGCCAAACAATTACAAAAACCATCAAAACTTGTTCATCCTCATGGTTAAATGACTTTGGGAAAAATACAAGAATACTTTTATAATCATACGCTATTCGTTGTCTAAACTTACCCTTCAGTATCAGTATAGGCTTATGGGCCGG
>JXOV01017237.1:0-12744 GCA_001014945.1 Clogmia albipunctata | reverse complement strand
ATTTTCCTAATACTTCTCATTATAATGAAGAGAAATGTTCACATTTATACTCTTAAGAATTTTTTTCGAGATCTAGATCCAAAGAAGGTAAGTAAATTGTTAGCATTGGGTTTACAGTTCTTGAACATACGTTCCTAGACGAGTACAGGGTTTGGTCGACAAAATTAAGCCAATAATTACATCGAATTCAAAGGTATGCCATTTTGTCAATACGGTTTCAAAAAACCGATTTTCGCCGACTTGTGTTGAAAGATGTTTAATTTTGTTTCTGCTTATTTTGTGCAACATTTAGTTAATAATTCTAATAAATAGATAACCAAACATGGTTACTGTATAATATGGCGTTGTTGTGTGCTACCCATAAAGAATTATGATCCAAAAACAAAACACCATGCCATTTTGTACATACTTCCCCTATTAGGAAAATTACGGCTTCGATATCGTCTTGCCTCCAGGACTAACAATGTGAGTTGAGTTTATATAATTACCGGAAATTTTGGCTATATATGAACAAAATATGTACGGCTAAAATAAATACCAGCATAATATATAATTTAGTTAAAACTTACAATGTGCTCAATTAAATTGAATGTGAATAAAAACTCATTACCCCGGAATAACTACAGAGAGCCCTGACACATAAAGATACTTTATTTTTTCTCCATTTTGTCAACTTATACTTTACATTGTTATCTTATTGCTACGGGCTTAACTATTTACAGTCTTATCCCTATTCTACATGTCTATGTTTTTAATATCTATGTTATTTTTCCAGGTTTCCAACAGCCCTGACACATAGACGCATGGAATGAATGCTTCCAAATTTTGACAGGTTAGCGAAAACCACTTGGATCACATGATATAGTAGTCAAATATGAGCTATAAATCGAAAAAAATTAAAAATACCCCCTATGCCGTTTTGTACATAATCGACTTATATGTTTGTACAGTGGCTCGCATACTAAATGGAACACTACCCTTGCTTAAATTGCTTGGTACTTAAGAAAGGGTAAGCGGATTTTCATCAAATGAAAGCCATAGAAATACCAAGCCTATTACGCTTCCTAAAAGCAATTGAACTTGAAGATGTAATATTAACCGACTCTGTTCAGGCCAAATCACCAGGGGGTACAATAGACCTTAGGTCGCAATGCAAATTCACCCTACTAACAACTAGAACAAGATATTTTAAAATACACAATTAATGTTAGTAGTTAACAATATAGCCCCTACAAATTGCTTTTATATTCCAAAAAAAATTTATGCTTCGTCCATTATATATGTAGAAATGACAAGGATTGTGAGCGCCAGTTTTTATTCATGAAAATTAAAGAGATTACTCAAAAATGAATTTCACGCTCTTTTCATCGTCAAACTAAATCTAACCTCAAACTGCTCGCTTCGCTTCAGGTACTCTTCTTCTATAATCATTCTCCCAATCCTACATATAATGCTTTTATTTATAAAATACCATAAACGCTTTACGTAATAACAACTAACTGTTCATTTTACTAACATTAAACATACCCTGTAAAGTGGCCAGACTTATACTGCTCTAGTGTGTGGTGTAGAATTGGGGGTTAAATGGCATGTTTGTCCTTTTCTAAACGTTCCTCATGTTATTTAAACAAATTACTGTATCGATAGCAATAAGTTGGCTAGGGTCAGAAATGGTGATAGTATTATAAAAAGAAACTTACCTGGACTTGGTGGAAAATATATTCATTAAAATTTTATTTCAATGAGATATTTTGAACTGAAAACTATTGAAAAGTAACATTATTCTGGAAAGCATATCTAAGTGCGATAAAAGTAAAGTGAAATGAGATCACTTTCGCAGACTCTGGGCGTTATCGTTGTGCGAGCGCGCGCATCATCCGGATGGATCGTGTGGTCTGTGAAAATTGACGAGGAGGAGATGGGGAAAAGCGAGGTGGCGCGTCATAATTAGGGAAACGATCGAGTTTAGAGTGATGAAAAGCGGTTGGAATGATTTCTTATTTGTCTCTTTGGAAAACCAGTCAAAGTCGCCAGTTTCTGCACGACGATCATTATTTATGGGAAATAAATGAGTTTGAAAGTTCCGGAATAGCCGGTTACTTCCATCGTCAACCGAAATCGGAACTGATGACGACTTGAAATCTAATAATGAAACTCGGTTCATTGGTTTATATTTTATTGTAAATGATTTTCTTCTTGTTTTTGTTTGTGTTACACACTTGAGATCACGGATGACAGACTGCAATTTCATCAGCGTGAATCGCTCTTGATGTTGCCATTGGAGTCAGTTGCCTTGGCGCCCTGGATCGGGTGAGCGTAGAAGGAGAGCTGCTTGAATTCCTCCAACGTCGACTCCACTTCCTAAAAATAAACCATTTCATTTGCAAAATATCCTTCACCCGTCAAATGTATTTCATTTCAATAAATTTGCTAATTTTGCATAAAGACTATTCATAAAGAGATTGCTAGATCTGGTCTAGGCATTATCTAAGAAATAAAAAATTGTATATTTATTTGTGCTACAAGGAAATGATGAAACACTCGCCTTCGGCTCGAATGTTTCACACTCGTTTCACTCGTTAAAAAACAGTTGACTTTACACAGGAGCAGGACATAACGTTTTTTGCACTCCACTCATGAGCACTGAAATTTTTACAATTTCACATTAAATTTCATTATTTACAAGGAAAATTTAAAAACTGACATGTTTCAAGTGAAATCTTAAATTGTAAAGTTACTGTTAACGAATGGAATTCAAATTTAAATTAATTAATCCATTTAAAGCAATATAAGGCTATTACTATAATTTACATACATAACAGTTAGGCTGATTTATGTCTGATATCTTCATAATGTGCCATAAATCGAACAAAAATCGCCAAATTATATGCAGATGGCTGTTGAAACGGTAAATATTAAAATTTTAAAACAGGAAACGTTAATGAATTTGAAACTTAATCGCGGTCCAATAGCATAGCTGAGAGCAATGTTTTGTGTAATTTAAGGGCAACATAGACGACCAAATTTTGACTTTGAGACAAAGTTGTTGGACATTTTTTTTCACTAGTGAAATAAAAATTCAAAATTTTCACTGAGTGCGATAAAGTGAAACATTATGAAACTAAAATGGATATCGAAAAGCGTATGTTTCAATATGGGAGTGCAAAAAATAGTTTTTTAATGCGTCACTTATCGCACTAGTGAAAATTTTGATTTTTTCACTACCGCAAAAAGAATCTAGTATCTCAATGTCAAAATTTATTAACTGCAATCGGTTATAACGGTTTTTCGTGAAGTTTTAAAAAGGCTGCAATGAAGTTTATATTTCAATTGGATGCAAAATCCGTTTTTAACTCGGATACGTTGAAAGAAACGCAGACGGCTATTTCACACTCAATTGTACTAAAGCCGGTAGAAGGACAAAGGCCAAATTTTATACAAATCAGTCCAAATCCCATTTAATCTTTTCGTCCATTCTTTTTTAAATGTGTTGGGACTTGAAATTTCATAGTCCAATTCAAAATCAATTATAATAACCTACTTGCTTCATTTACAGAATTGACAATTTGTACACATTTGTTTACAACAAAATGCTGTCAGTTGAATTGTAAATTGAAATTTTGTCCTTATTATTAGGTTTTCTAATGAACTTTCGAGTTTTAACAAAGATTTTATTTAAAACCATTGATTTGTGTAATGGTATTGGTTAAGATTCTTGGACCGCAAAAATTGTATGAAATTTACTCGAGATGGAATGCGAGACCGTTTAGCACAAATTTCTTACACTTTGTTCTTGCTACATAGTTAAGTTCTAATTATAATATTCCTTTTTTCGACCTTGTTCTACTATTTTAATTTAAAAATCACACTTCTTACCTTTCGGACACTTTCATCGGGATCTGTCAACAGTGCTTCCATTCGCTCTTTCATCTCGACACTCCACTTGGCCTGCAAGGCATAACAGCTGAAGCGGCCCAAAAGCCGTAACAACATGCAAGTGCGAAATTTGAGCAACGAATTCTTGTGACACAGAAACTGTTCCAAATCGATTTTCTCGTCAAAGATGATCTTCTCGATGTGATATGCATTTTCGGGCAACTCTCTTAGAGTGCAGCTCAGGACAGCCAGCAGAGTCACAGTCAAGCGAATCGAATTTGGATCGTCGGTAACTGGAGATGAAAAATAGAAGAGATATTAAATTGAAATTGGTTTATTTCTGTCTTCGCGCAAAATGCGATAAAATAACAAACGAGTGCAAATGAGTGAGTAATCTCGTTTCAACGCCCGATGACAAGGAAAATGAAGTAAATTAACGACTGAGGGAAATGTAATTCTCTTTTCACGGAACTAAAATGTTGCTTCCGATATCATTTTATTTCAGCATGTGAAGATGAGTTTTTAATTATTGAAAGTGATTAACAATTTGAAATTAGAAATTATTTCTTCGACTTTTGATTTGATTTACTAATGATAACATTTGATTGCTTAACGGTTAACCAGATTTTAATGAAATTTTGTGGACTTGTGGAGTAGATTAGTGAAAAAGTCTATAACAAACAAATACACTTCTATATGTGAAGAATGAGCTACCCTTAATAAATTCTTTTTAACGGTTGAACTGATTTTAATGAAATTTTGTGGACATTTGGAGGAGATCGGTAGAAAGAATGTTATATATTTTTATACCCCTAAAAATTAGGGGTGGCTCATCCTTACAGAGCCACACCTAATTTTTTAATAGATATTTTCCTTTTTTGAAAATCAGCTTTTTATAACTTTTAATCTGATTAAGCTCACACTTGAATTTATATGTCATTTTTATTTAAATAAGAAAGAAATAATAACTTAAATACATTATGCCACAACGGTTTATTTCCCTTTCAATTATAATTTCATTGCGTCATTAATTCTGTTAAAAGACCATACTTCACAGGAGGACCGATTCTGTTAAATATTGCTTTGTTGAACTAAAAGAATATTTCCTAAAAATAATGAAAATGGCAAGACGAAGTTTGCCGGGTCGGCTAGTATTTTATAAATTGTTGAAATTATTAAAAAAAAAAGTACATTATAAAGTTTTAATTAAAAAACCTTTTACTTATATATGTTTTTGTTTTCAATTCCACAAAAACAGAGAAAAACTCTTTTTTCCAATTTTCAAATAAAATAGCTAAACTAAACAGTGTTTCTATTTTAAAGAATACACACGACTTTTATCTAGTTGCGGATATAAAATTCTCTAACATTTGTCAAAAATTACAGCCTCAACGGATAATTTAATATTTCACTTGGAAAAAAACTCATAGCCTACTTCGTTCCCATTAAATGATCAAAAGTAAAGTTTTCTTAAATTTTTGGTCTGGTTTCTAAATCTGGTTTAAATGATTAATGTTAACAAGAGAATATTAGTGATACAGTGCATAGTGCTCTATTTTCGTGAAAGAACGAAAAATTAAATCCGAAAGGTGTGTTAGATTTACAGCATCTATTCTTAATTATGTAACCTTTAGATTAGTGATGTCAAATATCGATATCAATGATTACTGATTACTTTTTTTAAAGTATCGAATCTTTATTATTCGATATTGATAATTTTTCCAAATACTTTAAAATCGAGAAATATATGCCCAAATTACATAGAAAAGGCATTTCGAAAAAGTTTTAATATCGAATAATTAAGATTCCATACTTTAAAAAAAGTAATCAGTAATCATTTATACTTGAAGGTATCGAAATTTGACATCAATACTTTAGATCCATTTAAAGCAGCGTATTTTTAGTCTTAACTTCATATTTTGCGAGTGAATTACATATAGAGTCGAATATTGTAAAATTTGATATTAAATGGTTTAAAAAATACCTATAAAAATAATAAAATATCTTTAAGAACACCCATTTCTTTCGTTCTATAAAAATTTAGTAGTGTTTAATTTTGGTACATTTTTCTCAATCGTTGTTTAAGCAATTATTATTTGAATAAAATGATTTGTTTTTCAAGTAAGTACAATTTATATTCTAAACTTTCGTAGCGAAAAGAACCTTTTCGACATTGACTGTTGTAATACGTCACTTTACCGCACTAGTAAAATTATTAAATTTTTTTCGCTAGTAAAATAAGTCAAATTCTACTAATAAATTGGTCTCAATGCCAAAATTCTAGCGCCATTTCGAATGATAAACTTTATCCAGATCACAGAGACACTGGTAACTTTAAAATATATTTATAATGGCAAAAAATTTTTAAATTAATTCTTTGTGTATTTTTAAGAAAGTTGCTGAAAAAATTATGTCCTACTCGGGTGTAAAATCCTTTTTTATCTCGGAAACGATAACAATAACTCGCCTAACTTCTCATTATTCACTCTCCATTCCTCGTTAAAAACGGCTCATTTTATACCCTTGTTGCACAAATGACAATTAGAAAACTTGAATTACTTACCCGAAATAAAGTGCACGAGGAGATTGGTACGTCCGAGAATGATAGCTAGGGCATCACAGAATTGAGTAAGGAAGTTGTCGTTGAGATGAATCAGGTGGCAGATCAGTTCATAGAGGCAGCTTAGCGTTTTTACTTCTTCGGGAAGTAAACTGGAGTTTATGTTTTCTCCCACAACAATTGGCTGATTTGTGTTTTGAGGAAATGGAGAGTCCACAACATCTTCCGCATTGCTTTTAGAAGTGTCAGTACTTCTTTTGTCGTACAACAGTTTCGAAGCATAAACTAAATTTGGCACCAATTTCACGTCGACATAAACTAATAAAATCTCTTTGATAATACTTGGGGGACCGCCAAGGACGAGGGGAAGACTTAACAGTTGAGTCACACTTTTAATAACCTTGCAATTTGTCTTTGAGTTCCTTAAAGGAGCCACGAGAATACTGACCAAGTTTTGTTGCTTTAAAGAGTCCAATTCACCATCGAGAACTTCTTGCATCGATTTGTGGATAAAAGCGAGCCATTCATCGTTTTCGATGCTTTGTGGTTCTTCACAAGAATCCCATCCAGGCTGCAGTTCTGGAGCCGTTTCAGGTTTGGGTTCCGGCTCTTTCAAGTCAATTTGGGACATTGAGTACGAAATCTCTTGAACTGAATTCCGATTTTGGAGGTTAGGTGGTTTTTTAACAATATTTTCAGCACTTTTTACTGTAATCTCAGCATTTTTATTAATTTTAGATACGTTCTTTTTATTATTAGGGTCAATTTTTGACTTTTCCATATCATTTTTGAGGTTATTATCAAAACGATCATTTGGTTTTGTTTGCTTCTTGCACACAATTTCATCGTAATCCGTTTCAATATTGTCGAGATCGCTTTGTAGAATCGCATGAATTGAGTCGCTTGAGGAGACCAGTTCCTCGTCTCGCGACGATTTGATTGCGGATTTTATTTTATTCGAGGTTAGGTTCTTCAAAGGAAGCATATTCGATGGGAAATGGTTAGCATTGAAGAGGTTAACATTAAGTTTGTTGTTCACATTCATGATCTGTTCAGCCTGTCGCTCTTTTTCTCGACTTTGAGAAGCTGTAAGGGGGTTAGTGAACGGAGATTCTGGGATGTCTTCCTTTAAAATTACAATATGTTCTTTGACAAAAGGGTGATCGAGTATTTCGGGCCAAGTTAACCTCAAAGATGGATCTTTCTCTAAAAGTCCCTGTAAAAATGAGATGCACACATTTGAGAGGAAGCTTGGCCATTTGATGTCTTCCTGGTTAATCAGTCTGATTAAATGGAGTATGGAGTTGGTGAAAAATGGAGGCTGACTAGCCAGGGCTTCGTAGATAATGCAACCCAAAGACCACAAATCCGCTTGATGGTCGTACGGTTTCTCAGCCATCACTTCTGGCGCCATGTAAAGAGGGGTGCCCTTGATCGAAGTCAACACATGAGTTCCCATGGTCATATTCCTGGCCAGTCCAAAGTCACACAGCTTCGCCACTTTGTGCTCGTCCAAAAGAATGTTTTGTGGCTTCAAATCTCTGTGTAATATTCTATGGGAATGCAGGTAATACAGAGCAGAAACTAAATCAAAGGTCAGCTTTTGAGTCTTCTGCTCCCCAATTGAGCCCTTCTCAGCTAAAAGTTTGTGCAAGTCCTTTGGAGCGTATTCGGTCACAACAACAATTTCATTGTTCGTTTCGAAGCTTCTCAGCATCTGAATTATGTTCGGATGCCGCAAATTGCGCTGGATTTCACATTCTCGACGAAGGTTCTTTAAATCTTTCGAAGATCTTCCTTGCTAAATAGAAGAAAACATGGTTTTTATTTGCAAAATTAAAAGAGTAATTTGTCCTCACCTTTGTAATAACTTTTAATGCCACTATCCTGTTTGTTGCCTTCTCAGTTGCTTTGTACACTCGCCCAAAAGACCCCTCACCAATCTTTGATAAATCACAGTACTGAGACATGGTTAAAATTTAAAAAGAAAAAATCTTTTTCGAGTCAAAAATGTAAACAAAAACATTGAGTTTAAAAATTTATTCGTATTATGATTAAACCATGCTTACTTATATTAATACCAACCCTATTTCTTCACATCTTACTTATAAATCTTTGCAAACAATTTGACCTGGTTAAGATAATTTTAAAATTATAAATTAAATAATATTTCTTAAAATAAAATAATCTATCATTTTAATGAGCAAAAACAATTTTGGTTATTTGTTTTAAATTTTTTTTTTGTAAATTTAAAAAATACCAAATTTTTTCCAATAGAAAGGTTTTTGCTTTGTGTAATCGTTAACAAACAAAATGTGTTTTTAATTCAAATAATAATCATTTAAGCAATGTCTATATTTTTATTTTTAATTAACGACTTACAAAACATAAAAAATGATTGTTTACTTTGCTGATGATAGTTATTTAAACAAATGAAACATAATTAAGTTCTAAAAACGAATGAAATGAGTTCTTTAAAAGATACAAGTATTTATTTATGTGTTTTTTTACCAGATTTTTACAACATTTAAACATTTTATAATTCGCATATTTATGAGCTATTATTTGCGAAATATGAAGACCAACAGTACTAAATTAAGGTCTACTAAACACATACAACTATAGGAAGAAGTTGCCAAACGAATAGAAATTTCGGTTTAAATTTTTCGATATATCACGGAAATAGAGCACCATACATGAACTACTGTACCACTGATATACCTGTAATATCGTTTGAACCACATTTAGAAGTCATAACCAACATTTAATAAATCATAGTCAAAATACATATCAAAATGTATTTTCCTTATAAGCTACTAAGATAAAAAAAAATACAATTCTTTGTAGTTGAACTTTGGTACAGAGTACTAATTTTGTGAATTTAACTATTTACATGATTCGTGATTGCATGAGGTATTGAATAAGGCATAACTAAACACTGTACTTTTATAAAGGAGCTTATAGGGAAAGCATTGACCCCTATAATGTAAAAAAATCAATAGAATTGTATAAACATTTTTTTAGCTATATTAAATGTCTTATAGTGTTTAAGATAAAACAGTAAATTAAATAAATAAAAATAATAAACTATTCCCACGACTTTCACGACGGTGGTCTCAAACTCAACCAACGGGTGTGACTTTACGTAAGTGTTTTGTTTTTTCTGTGTATTAGTAGTCAGTTAATAGTACCTAGACCAGTTGTAAACGGATCCAGTCAATCCGCCCATTTTATTTATTTACGCCATTACTTTTTTTTTATAATTCGCTGTAAATATTATTTCGCAATGTTATTGATATACATACACAAACAAATGGAAACTTTTTCGCGCTAGAAAAATATCCGTCCGGCATTTGATCCCACGACTTCGAGAAGGTGCTAACCGCTAGGACACAACTGTTTTTTACCAATTTTAATTTAAAACCAAATATTTTAATGAAAAATCGTTTTTATTCTTTAATATCGCTGTTTTCGTCATCATCTTCTTTTTTAATTTTTGTATTTGAAAGCTTCGATTCCCATTGATTTAGAGTTGTCCTACACGGAAAGGGATAGTGTAGTTCGTCCCGCATGTATTCATAAGCTTTAATGCCGAGGCATTTGACTGTTAAAGCTTCACAAAATTCCTTATGGGTCCAATTTACTCTCTTTTTGGTTCCTGATAGTAAATCAATTTGGTTTTGAGTGAAAATCGATAAACACTTTTCGAGATGATCTTTCGTTTTTAATAATTCCAGCAATTCCTTGTTTTGGGCTTTCTCTCGTTCTAATTCCGATTTTAAACTTGATACTTCTGACAACAAGTCCTCAATGTTTGGTAGGGGTTCCTCTGTTTCTGGTTCTTCCAGTTCAATCTTTATTTCTGATTCCAGCAGCAGTTGTTCTACTATTTCATGATTCTTTTTCTTTTCTGCGCGTTCCATTCGAGGTGTTTCTTTAGTTGAAATCGCTTTTGAAGAATCGAAAATTGTGGGAATAGCTTAAAGTAAACTTCAATTAGTTGTAAATGCTACAAAAACTTATATTTTACTAACCATTTTCATGTAAAAGTCGTTTTGGTTTTAGGTTAAGTAGCTCCGATTTTAAATCCCGTTGAAAACAATCTGATTCAAAATGATCACTACACACGTGTATTTTATTGGTCAAACTCTTTACTTTAAGAAATTTACACCATTTCTTTACTATTTCTTTGTCTTTTGATGGACAAGCGAAGTAACTATTACCAGGGGAATTATGCCGATTTCTTTTGCATCTGGGCACAGAACAATAATTAGTCACCATTTCAGAACGCAATATTATTGTCTTGGATACTTATTACAAGTATTTATTTACTTTAAAGTCTGTATTTATTTAATTAAATCCTATTTTTTTCAACAATAAAAATCAAAACAAAGATTAACTCAGCGACGATGACGTACATAAGAAATAATAATAGTATATATGCCAAACTTCTTCTGTTAAGTGGTTTAGTGTATCAACCCTATTTCTTGAAATCGTTTTCTTTTAAGTCAATTGGATTTTTTTGCTTTTAAAAAATAATTAATAAGTTGTTAAAATATAAATTGTTTTGTGAAAAAAATATTTGTATATTTATTTTAATATTTTTATTTCTTACTAGCCGACTGGACAAACTTCGTCTTGTCATTTTTATTATTTCCAGAAAATTTTAATTTAAAAACGATCAAGTTATGTATATTTCCGATAATTAAATAATAAACGTTTAAATAAATGAAAAAAATCAATGAATGTAGTTATTGGCGAATTTGTACCACACGATCAAGCGCTTTTCTTGTGTGAAAAAATGCTAAATAGGCAACTGATGTTGGAAACCAAAAATACTCATTTAAAAAAATGTTTTTAAAAATTAGAGATGGCTTACTTGACCTTAAAACCTACTTCATAATCCCCCAAAATTTCATTAAAATCTTTTAACCCGTTTCACTTCTTTAACTTCAGTTGTATAAAAAATAAACCATTACCTGTGGCTTTCACCAACCCTACATACTAAAAATCATAAATATCAATAGAATCGCTTTAGAGACTCTTGGAAATAGTAATTTGACATAAAAATTGTATATATTAAAAAATTACGGGTGTGATTTTATAGTTATGTACTAATGCTTCATCATAATCAATGCAAAAAAAAATATTTTTTTAAAAATAATCCTTTTTTAAAACAAAAAATTAGTAATAGTTCACCCTTAACATTTAGGGATGTAAAAAATAATTTTGACTTTGAGACAAATTTGTTGGATAGTTTATGACATTTTTTCACTAATGAAATAAAAATTCAAAATTTTTACTAAGTGTCATAAAGTGAAACATAACGAAACTCAAATGGATATTGAAAATTGTATATTTCGATACGGGATTGCAAAAAAATTCATAATTATGCATTTTGAAAAAAAATAAAATGATTATAAACTTTTTCCTTCAAGTTTTAAAACTTACATTCGGATACTTAGTAAATAACGTACCAAGCTTTTTATACCCATTACTGTTAAGGCCCGACTCTGAATACGTTCTGAACTGAAACTAATATAATTTTTTAAATAAAAAAATTAAAAGCGTTAAAATTTAATTTCTATATAATTTAATTGTTTCTCTAAAATTACATTTGGATATCATAATAAATATTCATCTATATTGTAAGGTAACAGTGAAAAGTAGACATTGTGACTAGAAGAAGTAAAGGTTTTAGAGCTGATTAGTTTCGGTAAGCGGTGCTGTTTGGAACGACATCTAAATAATGGTCTTGGTCCAATTGTAAATTCTCCACTTGTTCATCGGATAAGCCTCCGTCTTTATCAGAACTGGAAAAAATAACCAATTTGTTAATTAGAATAGTTATTTACGTAGGAAATGTGTGATCTGGTTGTTTTTATTATGTGTAAATGTTTGTTTGCACGACGAAGGAGTGAAAGAATTTTACGAATAATAAAAAAAAATAGTTCACACATGACATGTTTTTTTGCAAATTACAATTAATAAAAATTTAGCTACTACTATCTTCAAAATTATATTGAAATAGACATTCAAAGCAACCTTGTTTTTTAAAAGTTTTCTTATGATTTTAACAGTCAGAATATCAAAATTGAATGTAGTAAGCCAGATTTATTCAATGAAAAAATCATTTTGCGAAAACTAAATCAAGTTAATAAATAATTAGGGGACGCCAACCAGACGGACGACCGGGTCATTATCCGGGCCTCATATATTGTGTTTGTGTGGGGCCCGAATGGTTTGTATGAGATTTACTCGGACACCTGTTAATAAAGCTATGGCGGTTTAATTCAAAATTCTCAACC
>JXOV01017225.1:0-25128 GCA_001014945.1 Clogmia albipunctata | reverse complement strand
TTCACGACGGAACTAGGGGTAGTCTCAACCTCAACCAACGGGTGTTAGACTTTACGTGACTGTTTGTTTTTCAGTGTATTAGTAGTCAATTAATAGCACCTAGACCGGTTGTAAACGGATCCAGTCAATCCGCCCATTTTATTTATTTGTTTGCGCCAGCACTAATTTATAATTCGCTATGATCATTATTTCGCAATGTTATTGATATACACAAATGGAAACTTTTTCGCGCTAGAAAAATATCCACCCGGGATTTGATCCCACGACCTCGAGGAGGATGTCCAGGGTACTAACCGCTAGAACACAGAGGCACAAGGAATGTTTTAAGCCATGAGCGTAGCGAGTGCCTTAAAGAAAGCCCGAGTGCCATATCTTATCGACCTTGTTGTATAAATAACTATTAATAAGCAAACACTTGCCATTTACAAGTCTTTAATGATTATTTATACAAATATGTCGATAAAATACAGTATTATTAATATATTATGGTTTTTGAAACCACGAGCGTAGCGAGTGCAACACGGTCCTTGTGTCTAATAATACTTATCAAAATTTTACAACAAATTTAATTAAAACATAAATTAAAATCTCTTTAAAAATTAAGTTACCTCCTTCACTTGGTTCTTTTCTAATTCCATGGGAAGATTGAGAGAGCTATATCTTGTTTCCCTAATTTGCACATAGAAAATATCACTTTGCTCTTAAGTTTGATAAAGAAATTCGATATGTGCATTTTAATTAAAAATTTAAATATGTTGTGAAATCATCCACAACCATACACAACGATACTGACTTCCATATAAATTTCTTGGATTTCGTTCGCAGAGGTCGGACTTTAAAAATAAAGAATTCAAAGCACTGGTGCTTTGAAGGACTTATGCTTCAAAAACTCTTTGACAGAACAAATTTTAATGTCTTAATATCAATTTTATGTAAAAAAACATAAATATATACTATTTATTCATTTAGTAATAGAAGAAAGTTGCCAAAGAAAAATTACATGAATCCAAACATAAAAAAAATTGTAAAAAATTGCTGCATGGCTTCAAAGAAATTAATTTTTAACTGCTTTCTTATTTATCAATATTTAAAAAGATTTTGGTTTGAATGTGCAACACATTCAAGTTTGTTTAAGTTAAAACCTCTTAAAGATAAATAATAAAGTATCAGTAAAATAATAATCCTTACAACCTAATATAAAAGTCAAGGTATAAAGTTATTCATTGTATGGACTATGGATCAATGAATAGACAAGAACAGAAAATGCTTACGAGGCATGAATCGTCATTTCGTGTCCGTTGTTGACGGGGACTTCCAATTCGCTGAGGAGCATCGTTTGGAGTCCGCATGAGAACTGAAACTGGAGCAGGCCTCGTTGTAGAAAGAGGGCCAGGTAGTGATTACCGTGGGTGCCTTGGGACGTGGCCAACATAATTAGACCGTCAGTAGCTCTGGTCCTTCCGCGTAGCACCACATCCATTGACAGGATTTTTTCCAGAGGCAGGAGGTTCGTCTCGAAGTAACTCTGCTCCTCCGCACTGCTCGGGAACATCCTGTGACTGATGTACGAGTCTCCGGCAAACGCTGCCCTTCGGATCTTCACTGTCTTCTCGCAAAATTGGCCGTGCTTGTTAAACGTGCAAATACACTGAAAGTTTGCCAAACGAAATATTATACAAAATTCATAAAATTATTCGCAAACTTTCGGAGATTTCACTCAGTCAGAAGATTTCATAAGAATGGTAATCGCCCTTTTAATTTGTCTACCGACATCAGTTTGCGAAACTGTACTTAAGAGAGTTTGCCTCATGAAAGTGTTGTTTTCATAATGCAATAATCCCCGTCTGGTCGTCTGGAGTGAATTATTTCACAAGTCTGTGCATACAGTAAGCGAATTTAAATTAAACTTAGATGACAATCGCGTTTTCATGGTTTATAGTAAACTTTGATGGTAACTATCTTGAGTTGATTAAGTCGTTATTAAATTTATGAAAAATATATCTTTACAATATTAAAAAAATGTAATGTAATTCCAAGGAGAAAACAATTTTTTAAAGTAAAGAAATTACATCCCATAAATGTAAATGTTAACTTAACTGGTTCTTTATAGTTATAAAAATTAAAACAATTTTGGTATCTCTTAATAAGACTGCGCCTTTGAATCGAGTCAGGACCACATTGCATTGGTTTACTGAAATTCCATTTATATTCTAATAACACAAAAAAAAGACTTTAGAAAAGAAATTTTGTACAACTTCACATTGATTCATTATTTTCCATTATAATATTTGGTAACTCAATTTGAGCTCCTAAATGGTTAATTATTATTTTTAAAATAGACAGTAGACAGTAGAAGACGCTTATTAAAGACACTCTGGGACCGTGATGATTTGACTGTATTAACCAACTATCTGTATTAGTCGATTAAGTACCAAAGTATTTTTATGCTACTGATCCCTTCTTAAGTATTTAGTCGATTGCCCATATAATTCATGGATTTATTAAGCGGTTTCTACTGCATCTTGATTTTAGTTATAATAATTTTCCCACTACATTCCTGGACGGAACTTGGGGTAGTCTCAACCTCAACCATCGGGTATTAGACTTCTCATGACTCTTTATTTTTAATGTATTAGTAGTCAATTAATAGCATTTAAGCATTTTAATAATATTCAGTCAGTAATACAGATTAAACAAATCGGTCCGGACCCTATTTGATGGTGTAGGCCTAATATTTTTGAGAAATTTAAATTAAACAAAATTTTTGTGAAAAATAAATCGAGTTAGTCAATACCGGATTGTATTGGTTTTCTGAAATTTCAACATAAAAAGGAGCTTTTAAAAAAAAATTTAGTTTAAAGTTTAATAGATGACTTATTACTTTCCATTAAAATATGAGATTACTGTATTCGAAGAAATAAATGGGGGATTATTATTTTTAAGATAAAATTCAAATTTGAAAATTTATAAACTTTTGAAAACTGCGATTTTTAAAGTTATTGTTAAGTCAAACAGTTCTTTTAGTGAATTAACCTAATATAATATGATTTTGGTTATATTTAGAAAATAACACTTATTAAACAGTGTTGGGCAAGACTAGTGCATCGCCGATTTATTTACGTAAAAATGAAGTCTAATAATGTTGAAAATTTCAAGTATAATGAATGTGATACAAAAGCATTGTACATTATTGTGGTTTGACAAATTTGAAATGTGTTTTAAAATATAATTTCAATTGTTTTATATAAAATTTGTATTGACTCTTCTCCATTTTCAGAACCAGATTCCTTAACAAGTTTTAAACAACATAAGATCAATCATATGCCTATTTGTATTTAATGCATTTGGAATAATAATATTTATTAGAATAGTCATTTGATGTCATACATGAAATGAATTACTAATGCATATTAAGAACATACCCTTTTATTGCTATCAACTTATGTTATCTAGCAAAATCTATTAAATTTTATATAAAAGAGCCATTTTCTGTAAATACTTATAATTTACTACCAATAACAATGACTTTCATATTAACGTTAAAGAGGAATCTCATGAGTAACAAATAGCAAAAATGTGGCCTTGTTACTTGGAATATTACTGCAGAAATTCCTGATTTATCTAGAAAATTGTGGAAATATTTTCTCAAGTAGCTGAGAGTAGATTTATAGCCTCACCTTGGCACCTTTGGCCGTCATAATGCAGGTGGCTCCGTTGAGGCACGGCATCCTGTGGCAGTCCCATCCCTCCGTGAAGTTCCACCCTGTCGCAGGAATTGTCGTCTTAGCCGTCGTTGTTGTTGAGGGAGGTTGTGTGGAGGGCCAAGTAGTTGTCGTCGGTTCGGATGTGGTAATCTGTTCCGTGGTGGTGGTTGTTGTCTGGGGGTTGGATGTAGTCATAGTTTCGAAATCTGAAGCGGAATGTGTCGAGATGCGGGGCGAATCCGTGAAAAAGTGATGTTGCTCCAGTGTTGTCGGGATTTCTGTGGCTGTGGTCGTGGTGGTGCTGGTAATTGGAATCTCTTCTTCTGTTGTAGTTCTTATTGAAGTTGTTATTGTTATTCCAGCTGGTGAAGTTGTGACTTCTTCCGCAGTTGTCACATTCTGGATTTCAGGTGATTCGGTTCGAATTGTTGGCGACTCT
The DNA here is from genome assembly GCA_001014945.1 of Clogmia albipunctata. Taxonomy (NCBI): domain Eukaryota; kingdom Metazoa; phylum Arthropoda; class Insecta; order Diptera; family Psychodidae; genus Clogmia; species Clogmia albipunctata. The sequence goes on along the minus strand of JXOV01017225.1, from coordinate 20,985 downwards.
GTGGCTAATGATGATACAGTTGTTGTTGTTGCCGGTTCAGGAGTGTCTGTGGCAAGGACAATTGTTGTTAAAATGTCGCTGCCCGACCCCTCCACCTCTTCTGTCCTGTCCTCGGTAACAGGACCACTTGTTGTCACCAAATCGCCTAATAAAGTTGTGGTTATTGTAACTGGCGCAGTCGGTGTCGTTGTCATGCCCGTTGATGGGCCCTCGCCTGGACTTGATGGCAATGTTGGCACAGATTTTAATCCTGTTGTTGTTGTCACTTCCGCATCTGCTGTAGTTGTTTCCATGGTGGTGGTTTGGGTGGTGATTGTAATCGGTGGAACTGTTGAGCCTCCTTCTTCTCCCTCTGCCGCAGAAACCGTCGAATAATTCTGCCCCACGTCGATAATAACTGTTGTTGTTGTTGTGTCCTTCTCCTCATCCTCACCACCATCATTGGTAACCCCAACCAGGGTGGTGGCAGTACTGCTGATGGTGGTGTGACCGTCATAAATCTCCTCAACAATTGTGCTGGTCTCATAATAAATCTGGTCTGTCTCATTTCTCGTGTAATTACAGTTCAAATTGATTTGGCCGCCATTGTTCTCGTCCATCATCAGGCATTCGCACAGTAGCCCGGTCAGACCCGGTGGACACGAGCACGAAAAGTCGTCCACACCGTCAATACATGTGCCCCCATTCAAGCACCTAGAGGATTAGCAATTGGATTTCAACAGATCATTTAGCGGGATAAACAATGAAATTGTTGGGTTAATTTCAGTTTTTATTCAAAATTTATTGATATTGTTCAGGTTTTCCAGGGGGAGTATTTTTTGAACCGTACAATAATTAATTTAAATCGTAAAAATAGAATTGTTAGTCTATAAAAACCATAATAAATTCATTTATTAATATTCACAAGGGGCCTTTACCATATTTGATATTTAGAAAGAACCATAAAATCCTGTATTTTTATTATCTGTGTCTGACATAACGATTTAATTTTATATTAATTTGTTTTTAAGTATAAAATAATGAATTAATTTTGAAATACTTCATTTGTTGTGAATCACATGTTCTAATTAAATAAGATTTACGAATTATGGAAGTGACTTACTTCTGTTTTGTGGAAATGTAAATGACTAATTTCATATGTAATGTCCTTGACGTTGATCCAGAAATCCTAAATACGTAACATTGTGATAGTTGCAAATGATTGTTGTTCTTAGGTGTTCTTAGTTTTGATGTTGAATGCTAAACCCAGACGCTTATCATTTTGAATGCATATTCCAACTAAATACTCTAATCTCAAAATATTTCTTGAAGTTGTTTAAGGGTAGATAATAATTAAATTGAGGATTAAAAATATTATTAGAATTTTAATAGAAACAATATTTTTTTAAGAACCTAACCATTATTGTAATAAAGAGGCATTTTCAATATTGCTGTTGCTTTTTGTTTGAACAAATCAGGAATTGTTAATATGAAACATTTTCCGTGTATGTTTCAGTATTCTATGAATTAAACTGGCGTGTAAAAAATATTATAGGAAAGAAAAACTTATACTTTTGTTTTACTGTTTCTTCTTCCATTAATGTTTCTCTGCTCTTGTCAAAATTAGCCTCTATGTGTCAAATTTTCTCTATTTCCTTCAGTAATTTGATTAGTTTTTTTACCATATACAGTTGATTCTCGTTAATTCGAACATCTAAGGGACCCTTAAAAATACTTCTTATCGAGAGTTCGAATTGTCAAGTGGTTCCTTTGCTGCCGCTAAGACTGCTTAGTAACTTCTTTAAGAGAAACGGCGGCTGAAATGCTGCAACAACAATTCCGGAAATTCGAATTGCTGAGTCTTTTACGCCGATGAGTTCGAATAACCAAGTGCACAAAATTGTATGGATTATGTTCGAAACATCAAGAGATTTTGAAGGTTTGAATTATCGAGAGTCGACTGTATCAACGTTTCTCACAAAAATTATATGATTTTGATTGTAAAAAATTGTTGTTGGACTGTTTTGTCTTTGCCTTCTTTTAAAATATTTAATAAAAATTATTTGTATAATTCGGTTTTTATTATTTAAAAAATTATTCATTTCACGACCTTAAAAAGTTTTATTAGAGAGTAATTCTTGTCGTAATTTTTTTAGGGAAAGAGTCTTCTTCTCGAAAACTAATGCTTTTATACGAATAATCTATTCCCAACATCAAATTTGAGTTTTTTTTATATAAACAATCAAGTATATTTTAAATTACCTTCATATATAAAAATGAATTGATTCTTCATCACTCGAGAATAGCTTGACGAATTATGTTTTAGTAGAGTTATTTATTTCAGACTTCAGCGATATAGGGGGGTTGAAAATGATAAAACTATTATTTTACACGACACCTTTCAATAATTAAAATTAAATACGTATATTTTGTTGATCCATTTATTTGTCAAATCGACATTTTGGTCAACGTCAATTTCAAATAAAAACGTTCAAACATTGCTTCAATTCTTCTTTTTGTTGTGCTTAACACTAAAGTTGGTTTAATTTCTGAGGCAAAAGGCTTTTCAAGTTAAATAATACATGATAATAGTTTAATAATAGTTAATGGTGAATACTTGTTGGTTCTAAGGCGGAACGACGTCAGCCGGGTCGGCTAGTATTGCAATAAATATTTTTAAGTTATTTTTTATACTTTCCAAACAAAAATTGTATAAAAGGACTGAAATTTTGAAATTTTTCTCTATGTACGATTGTTGTGCTATTTAATTTCCTTTGTTTTAATTCTCTAAAAGCTATTTGATTTTATTTTGAAACAGAAAAATACCACAGAATTCTTAAAATATTAATGATATACAGCCTAGATAAGTAATTAAATGTCACTGAAAAAAAAGTGAAATGCTTGGATTATTTCAAATCAGAAATGATTTTTAAAATAATTGTACATTCCTCTCCAAATCTTGTATTTACTTGATTCAAGACCAAGTTCCTCTCCAAATTGTAATCTTTTCCCTGGGCCCATGTGTATAAATGAATTTATTATTTACTTTGGTGATTTAAACGATTTAAATTGGAGCATTCCATTCCATTTAGGCTCGCTGGAGGAATTATTGCACAGAGAGATTAGAATGTGGTCCTGGTTTGTGGGGGGTTGTTGAAGTTGACGTTGCGTAGAAGAGGGGGAGGAATCCTCTCACTCCTCTGAACCGGATTACAGTCTTACCTTGGTCCCAATTGGCACTCGTCGTACTGGTTCTCGCAGCGTTCGCCGTGGAAGTCGGGCACACAGTAGCAGACGGGCAGGCCCTCCTCCATGAGGCAAAGCGCGTTGTTGTGGCAGGGCGAATCGTCGCACTCCAGCACCGGCTCCTCGCAGTTCGTGCCGCTGAATCCTGGCCACGGCGAAAAGAGGATTATCAGAATCGCAGATGCGTATATTTTGGAAAGGAAATGGAATTTCGGAAAGAGAATTTAAACCAAAAACCGAGAAAATAGGAATGGGAGTTTTGGTAAGACAAATTAACCCTCTTTAGCATTATGTGACAAATAATTAAAATAAAATAAAATTATTTAGAAAATTTTAAAAATATATAGTTTGTAAATAATTAGCAAACTAATTGTTGTTGTCCTTTTAAAATGGATCAGAATTTGTGAAAAAATTAAGGAAATTTTTAAAGCAATTAATAGCAAGTACTGCCAAAGTATCAATCGTTGAAGTGTATAGTTCAGGGGTTCCAAAACTTTTGAGGCCCGCGGCAGCCTTCCCAAAGAAAAATTTTGTCACGGCGCCCCTATATGATAAAGGTACCATTGAAAAAATTAGTACCAACAATAAGAGCAGCTAAGTTCGGTGTAGATTTTACAGTTTTTGGTTGGGCATGTGCCTCCACGCTATTTTTCGACATAATCAATTGCAACATATTTCGAACACCATTCGTTGTTTTGTGAAAAAAGTCATTAGATCTTGACAAACACTCAGAATCTGCGTTTTGTTTCCTTGCAAAGACAGATTCAAATTAAAACTTTTCTTAAATATATAGTACGTAGTTTTAGCCAACAATCGGGTTGGCATTCAAACACAAGATATAAGAAAATTCTTCATGAAACACATTATGAATTCCTGTGAACAGCAGTGTCGTTTATTCTGATCCTATATCTGTGTAAAATTTTTATAAAGTATAGCCTAGTTTATGAAGTTTACTGCATAAATAACACATTCCAGAAGTTAATTCAGTTCAGAGCTTCTTGATTTTTATGCAAGATCTTCCCTATGATACAATGAGTTCACACAGCATTCGGTGCGTTTCACGAAAAAGAACTTTCCCATACCTGCTAGACATAGATCAAGTACCATCAGCATATATACCGGTACACTTTTTTTTAAATCCAAACAATTTTTTAGAATAAATTGAAATAAGTTAAGGGTTAATAAAAATAAGTTTTAGGCTTTCGTCTTTTCGGTAATGCGTTTGAAAAATTATAGCTCTTCGACAATAATATATTCAGCTAAATATCGTACTAAAATCATTGTTTTTAATCTTTTCTTCTGCCATCATAGTATTCGCCATGTCGAGCAGCCGATAGAATAGGCTCTTCTGATATGGTACGAGTTTTTTTTAAACTTGGTTCCCTGTATTGCAACTTAACTGATGAACTAGTACATTGTTAGGTGCTGAGGCTTGCTGAAAAATACGCTTTAATTTTTGTTTGAATTTTGAAATTTCCAGTGAAAAAATCACTTAGTTTCTTAGACAAAAGTTGACTGGCGAAAAGACTCGCGGCGCCCCTAGATACTTTCCACGGCGCCGCGGCGCACAGTTTGGTAACTTCTGGAATAGTTTATATATCAATTTGTACTAAGGATTACCATCGCAGGGACTAAACACCCCCACAACATGTTGTCATGGTGACTATAGCGGATAGCCCGTAAATAGCTGCTAATTCATACTAATTGTTCGTTAAAGCGGCCAGACCTATACTGTCTTAGAGTGCTGTGCTAAAAGGCAAGTCTATTAACACTTTTAAAATCAGAATTGTTGTTAGGCAGGGAGAGCTAGGACGAATTACTAGTTTTACAATAGTTTTTTTAGCTAGATGTAAAGGTAACTGTTATTTTACCAGTAAAACAAGTGTGATACATTCGAGGCGAAGGCGAGTGTTTTATCGATTTCTATTTATTTTAATTAGTATAAAAATTGTGAATTTTTTATTCTAAATTTATTCTTGAGACTTTGACTGACCTTCATAGGGTTAAATATAATAGTGAATTTTTAGAGGTTGAGTTGTAGACCAAAATTTCGGAATATGGGAAGGGATTTTCAATGGAAATGGCATTTATCATAGGCTGGCTGGGTGAGTAATCCCATCCCATTCCGTCCCGATGCCTACTTTCCCCACTTACCCATCGTGCAGGCACATAAATATCCGTCCAACTTGTCCAGACAGGCGGCTCCGTTCTGGCACGGCGCGGATTCGCACTCGTTGGTCTCCACGTCGCACAGCTTGCCCTCCCACCCCGAGGGGCAGCGACACGAAAACGCCAGGCCGGGACCTTCGACGCACGAGCCCCCATTCTGGCACCGCTCCCCATTCAACGAGCCTGGACACGAAGTTGGGATGAACCGAGAAAAAAGAGACACAAGAAGAGACGAAAGGAAGAAGAATGAGTGGAAAAATACAGGAAAACATTCGCAGATAATTTATTTGCTGGGGAAGGAATTCCCATTTTATGCGACACACAAAATAAATAGTCTGTGACATTAGTCGACATTCTATTAGACTGCGTTTGTGAAATTAATTTCATAGATTAACGCACTTGATGGAAAATTACGTTAAATTGGAAACAAGTGTTTGCTCAATTGATTATTAATTTCCGTAATTGAATTTTATTGGCAGAATTTGAGCAATTTGAGGGGTGTTATGATTAGATCTAGGAATTCAAATTATTAGCAAGACAATGTTAATTTTCTTTTCGCAGAGATTTGCAATTGATTGACCTATTTATTGATTGTGTAGAGAAATCCAATTTTGGTAATTCGATTAGGCGGTATTTGACTTTGTGATTGAATTCGGAACACTTCGGAATTGTTTTATGTTTGTATTCAATGAATTAATTTATTTGTTTGCAATTAAAATAAGGAAATCAATTTCCTACATTTGTGATAAAAATCTGTAAATAAACATCTTTTTATTGTGAAGAATTGCCTAAAATTAATATTGTTTAATTAATAAAATTTGTTGAAATGTAGTTATAGTTTTTTTATTTATTTTTTTAATAACTTTTGGTCAAATCAATTTCAAACAGAACAAATTAGATTTATATTTTATTTTTAGAAAGTCTTTGCTCTTGTATGATGGAATTGCTTTAAATCTGTTTTACAATTTTGTTGCTTAAAATTGATATTATGACACCCAAATTTGTTCTGTCAAAGTCGTTATTATAGCACAAGTGCTTTTGTTTTATTATTAAAGTGTGACCTCTGTGAATAAAATCCATCAAAATTATATGGTCGTCATTTTTGTGGCTTACGATTTTTTTCAAAATTCACCACGTATCGGAAACTTTTTAACTACGCCTTTCGGCTATGAGTAAGAGAGGAATGCAAAATATTTAAAATTTTTAATTTGCTTAACCAACTTTTTAATAAAAAGATTATGTTTATTATTTTTATGTAAATTTATTTTAAAAATGCATAAAATTTTGTATAAAACATGGTCGCTAAGCATTATTAAACACTCGCTACGCTCGGGGCTTAAAACAACTCTTGTGTTTAATAATGAGTTATCATATCTAGTTGTATAAATAACTATTAACATTATATATGGTATGAAAAATAATTTTATTAATTTGAAAACATTAAATTAAACTTATCTTTCTAATATAGTTATTCTGTCAAAGATATTTTTAAAGGAATATTGGTTTAATGGATTTTTTACTATTGCTTTTTAACAATAAGAAGTGTCTCTATGATGAATTTTTACATAAATAGAGAAGTCAGTTAATGTGTTTACTGTATTTGAACCGTTTTTGATAAAATGGCTCTCAAATTTCTTCTGTTAAAGTAATTTTATAACACAAGTGAATGAATTTTTAACACTAGTGCTTTTTCTTTATAAAAAATTCATTGAATTTAGAAAATTTATATGAAATTTCTTTTGTCATTAGAGTTCTAACTGTAAAAATAGAGGATTTTCTGAAAATATTGAAACAAAACATAAATACCTCACATTTTATATATTCGACTGTCTCTGTTGCAATTCCCCATTTTGTTATAAAATAGAAATAAAAATAAAAATGTCGCTAGAACAATTATCCAAATAATGTTGCGGAGTAATCACAAGCGGTTTATTTTTTTTTTTCATCTGATTTTAGTGTTTGGTGCAAAGAAAAGCAGTTAAATAAAATACCGAAGCAGTTAAACTGACATATTTGAATTTATTTCAAGTATAAAGATGTTCTGTTCGTTTTGCAACAAAGGTAAGTATAGAACAGAGAAACATATATTTATCCAAAATATTTTTAGAATGTTTAAAAATTTTTATGTTAATTTAATTAAAATGCATAAAATGTTGTATAAATCATGGTCGATTAGCATTATTAAACACACATATCTTCTTTACTTGTGGCTTTTTTAGGAAAAGTAGCCATCTCATAAAAATGACCTTCGTAAGATATTATATAGAGTTATAAAAGATACTACGAAGCGAATACCAAAAATTAAATCTTTTGAAAAACAACAAACTCTTATTGAAGTTAACAAATTCAAATTTAAGATAAGAAAAAAAAAATTAAATGAATCCAACTTTTTGTTTATTTTCTTATTGTCAATAAGTCAATATGTTTTGATATTTTTAGTCTTGTATTAAACAAGGTCGATAACCGATATCGACTCAGTTGTATAAATAACCGTCATTGCTGTATTTTATTTATCAAATTTTATATATAATTAAAAATAGAATAATTTTAATGTCTATAAAAGTGAAATATTTGAATAAAAAATGTTTTTCTTGTAAAATTACTTGAAATGCAATCTCGCTAAATTTAGACGATTTCCTCAAAAATCGTCTATGGGATTTCAAGAATAATTTACAGACATTTTATATTAGATAAAAACAAATCATAAATTGAATATCATTTTCCATTTATGTTCCAAAATATTAATAAAAAATGCTTGAAACAAAAGTTAAGACATCTTTGAAGACCATTCCATTCCATTCTGCGTTCGACTTTAATATAAATTTAACGTCCATCAATATTTGCAAATCAACGTTACCTTCTCCTGTGCAAAGCACAATATTAATTTTCAATAAATTCGATTATCGTTGCGTTGGGTTTCTTGTAAGGGATGGCTTTCGTGGGGGTGTAGAAATGGCTGGATGGAGCAATAAATTTAATTCCACATTTCTCTCTCTCTGGGTGGAAACAACGGAAATTGGAGCATGTTGCGTAATAATATGAAATTTTCATAATTCAATGTATTTAATTGAATTTCACTCGAGTCTTCTGGCTTGTTTTATCCCCACATTCACGGACACAAGTACACGCAGAATTTAATATTAATGTTCGAGGAATGACAGAAACATGCAGAATGTTTTTTTCCGCCAAGAGTTGAAGAATGAATGAACAAATGAAATGTGTGCTGGTCATCATGGGAGTAAATGTCAAATGGTTCTCGCATTTTCGCACTGACCTGATTCGCAAACGGCGACGTCCAGTTCACAGTGTTTGCCCAAGTATCCGGCTGGACAGGAGCAAGTGTAGCTGTTGTCCCTGTCGTTGCACGTCCCTCCGTTTTGACAAGGGTTCGAGAGACACTCGTCCAGATTTTCCTCGCAATTTAAACCTGAGAAAAAACGAAAAAGACAGTTAATAAAATAAATAAAAGAAAAACCAATTGAATTTCGTAATTGTTTTATTTCCAAATTAAATCACATTATTTATTGATTTTCCATTTTCTATGTACGAGTGTATGGTCAGAGAAGGGACCAGGAAACGTATGAACATGCCAAAAAGTTCAGGACGATCTGGGGAATTCCTCTTGTAATCTAATCAGAAGACATAAGTAGAGGCACACAACTTGAGGAAATAAAACGGCTATTTGGGAAATAAAATAAAAACCGAGGAGCCGAAAAGAGAAAGTCAAGATTGCGAAATTGAAAGTTTATTTGCGAATTCTTAGCAAACGAAGGAACTCGTAGGATGACGCTAGAATTCGGGCACTTCTTACTAGAATCCCGGAGATTTATTATGTGGATGGAACTCGATGGATTTGGAGGCATAAAGGGGGATTTTCGGAATAATTTCCCAATGAAAAATGGGCTAAACTTTTTCCCTTTCTTTTATAATAGTCGAATCCCGTAAGTAAGGCAGAAAAAACTGAAGGAATAATGGAAAGGGGGGGCGGCTGCTGGCAGGATCGAAAAGAAAGTCTTCTGCGTGCTTTAACCGCCTCCACTTCATCCCATAAATAATATTAATGAGTTTAATGTTCTATTAATGGTTGGACGTTCAGTTTAAAGATTTATTTCCTGGCCGGATATGCCAGAAAAGAAGGAGAACGATGGAGAGAGAAAAATGGTAAGAATCGGAACAATGAGTCGGGAGAAAAGTTGGCCAAACTTTTCCACGAAAACAGACCGCAAATTTTCACAAATCCCCTTTTGCTAATCCAAAGCCCCTCTGCTCTCGCTCTTGCTCTCTAAAAACCGTTGCTGGTCAAGGGGTGGGTAGTGGTGAGGTGGATGTTGCGTGTTCTCGATTAGGTTCGTGTTCAGCCCCATGTCCCCAATTTGTTTAATCATATTGACCGGAGGTTTTTTTGCCTGCTTTTTTAGCACCGCTTTATTTATCACAAAAACCAGACAAAGCCGGTGCCGATTAATCGTTGTGTTGTCGGCCAGGATTGTCAATAAATGTGACAGCTTCGACACGATATAGGTCTGGATACTGGATTCCACCTTAGCGCAGGTAGACAGGTCTTTTTTGAAATATAAATGTATTGGTGGCAGCGTCAATTATTGATCAAACATTGGATGACACTGTGGATAAAAATAACCACATCGAGGCATGTCCCTTATTTAGTACCAATAACAATTAAACCCTGAGAGAGAGAGGAGGGCTCGGAAAGTGCCAACAGGAGGGTTGTAAAGGTAATTGTTTTATCAATAATTTAATTTGATTAGGTTTTAATACCCCTAAGGAAATGAATTACAATTGAATGCTCTTTTTAATACGAATTAAATTGATTGGTTCTTATGGGGTTTCTTTATTATTAAAAGGATTACATTTTAAACGTTCTGGTTGATCTTAGATTTTAAATATTAATTATTTAGTTAAAAAAAAATAGATAATTTTTATTGTTTTAAATTTAAATAAAAAGAGTAATCTCCTTCACAGATTAGATGTTTTATTTTTTCTCTTAATACGTAAATCTGATAAATTAGGAAAGGAATAAGTCGAGAGGCTTAATTTAAATAACCTAACCAAATTAACGAGTACAAAATTAGATTCTTTCAACACTTTCGTGCCTCGGGTCAATCTGTTTCTGAGGAAAGGTTGTCGGCCTTTAATTATTAAATTACTAAAATGATGAAATTATATTTTATAGGAATTAATTAAAAATTCAATATTTTTGTATATAATAAAGAGTATTTTTATGTGTTAAACTTTATTGGATACTTTATTGGCAACAATTTTTTTTTATTTAAATGGTGAGTCTTAATAAAATCTGAAACTTTCCAAAGGAAACATTCATTTAATCATGGAACACAGAAAAACTTACTAAAACTTACTTGGAAACTAATAGCAAAGTGAAGAAGTAATGAACAGAAAACACTTCATTGATATGTTGTCCTTTTTGGTTAATTGATCTTTCTTAAACCACTAATATTTGCCATTAAATGCAAAAACTAATTATGTAGTTTTAATTTTTTAAATCCAATCAAACTTATTTTATGACTACTTTTTACCTAATATATTGAGTTGGAGAGAGGTTAAGCCAATGGCNGCGCTTCATAGAACATTCAGTTAGGCGGACGAGCAGCACAACGACACAGGCTCTAGACTGGACGCCACAAGGAAGTAGAAATGTGGGTCGCCCCAAGCAGACTTGGAGAAGAACAATCGAGAGCGATCTACAAGGTTACGGAAGGAGTTGGAGAGAGGTTAAGCCAATGGCCAAGAATAGAGTACGATGGAAGGGATTACTAAACGCCCTATGTTCCCTAGAGGAATAATAAAGGAAAAACAAATTGTCTACTAGTTTAGTTTTTCGAAAGTTTGTTGTTTTTCTCGCAATTTAAATTTTTTCCATTTAGTTTTTCATAATTTTTTCTATAATAATGTTTAATTTTCTCGTAATTTCCTGCATTTTTTAAGCAATTTCGTATTGAAATAATTTAGAATTTGCACGCAAATTGTTGTCATAACCATATCACTACACGTTACTATTGAAATATTTTCCGTTGAGAATTTCGTTTTGAATGGTTGCTGCACAATTTGAAAAAAAAAAAACGCTGTGTGTTACTTGTCATCAATTTAATGAAATTACATTTTATTGTCATATCAAGTCGATTATTTAAATATAAAAATGTCGTTGTGAGTTGTGGTCGTACGATTTGAAAAAACCGTTGTGAACGGTTGTATTATTAATTATCGATTAACTGGTATTTTTTTCAGAATTACACAAAATAGCGTTCGATACTCATTTGATATCGGTTACTCGTCAAAATACATGGTAAATTCGTGCAGTAATAACCTTTATTTCACCACTTGTATCGAAATATACTAAAATCACATTCACGGGTCATTATATTTGTCTATTTTGTAATACCCCTTATATGTAAACCAAAATTCACTCTGAAATTCGTAATATTGAGCCGTTAGACACTATAATCGAAGTCATATTAAGCGGATTCTACTCTAATTGAGTCGATTGGAAATAGCATTAATTTATTTTCACTATACAACCAATAAAATTAGTGATGACCTTACGACTTTAATATAATAAATATTTTGTGAAATGTTATAAACGATAAATACTAGTCACGTCATAATACAAGCATTAAATAACCTTTTTAAAATTCATCATGAAAAATGTCAAATTAGGAAAGGACCAAATTTGTTCATAATATTTCAATAATCATCCATTCGTGTTCATTGACATGTTGCAAATTTCATTAAAAAATTACTGGAACGAATTGAACTGTAGCTCAAAATGATAAATTACCGAAATTCAATAAACAGTCAGCAATTTATTAAGTGAGAAGTAAACCGTACCAAATTAACTTTTAATATCATGCATGCATGGGGCCATGTTAAAGAGCACTTTGTAAATTTAATGGCCTATTTTCCGAACGAGCCGATAAATTGACAGTGCTCGTATTTTGCCATGTTCCATTGAACTGGTGACGGAGTCTAAAAAATTATGTCCTTCAGAATGATGTGGTAAATCAATAATGTGGAAAAAGCTCCATTTAACTATATTTATATCAATACATCACGAGATGTGCGAGTGTGTGCTATTCAATTAAATTTAATTGATTCCCATTAGTTTACTCTTATTTTTTGCGTCACTGTCGATGACTACACTTTTTATTCAGTCTATTGGCGAAGAGCTTTTCGAGTTGCCTATATTTCATCATTTATCTATAGGGGGATATTTGTTTGCATAAAAATTTGTTTTTACAGGAATTATTAGCACGAACGAATAGATTAAAGGGAGACGAAGACAGCTGAAGTAATCCAATTAAAATGTCATGTTATCATTTTTTCCAGACTTCATATATATCCTTTTTTCTGTATTTTTCAGTTTTTCCTTTACCTGAGAACCCATCCGGACAGCTGCAATTATAGTGGGCGACGCCGTCGATGCAGACCGCCCCATTTTGGCAGGGTGACGACCAGCATTCGTCCCAATTCGTCTGACACTGGACACCCGTGTATCCGTCGATACAGTAGCAGGAATATGTACTAGAATTAAGAAATAATAACATCATTAGTCCTATTTTGTATATTCTGTCAATTGTTTGTAAAAAAATAAATTTCCCATTTAATTCCTATAAGAAACATGGGGAGTCTGAACTTCAACTAACGGGTTTAGACATTTGCTGACCATTTGTTTATGATTTTAAACTAGAAATCAAAAATTGTATGTTGAAAGAATTAAAAACACATAATAAATTGTAAATATTCTTTGTGCAATTCTGCAACGAAAAATAGTCTTTTCTTCACGCAAATTGGTTCTGTAACGGTTTACTTTTCTACACGGAGTGCTGTAGTAATTCAAAATTTGCACGCAAATTGTCATCAATTTAATGAAAATACATATTGTTGTCAAAATCATTTGGTTGTGAGTATTCTCATCTCACTCTAATAAACACTGTCTTATTTGTACACATTGTGTCAAAAGGCATTGCGATTGAAAAAATAGAATGAAAACTACAAACTTTTAAATTTTCTCTTTAATAAAATGAACTACTCATAATTTTTTTTGTTAACATTATTGATTATTTATTGAATAGGTTGCTATTGATAAAGATTGTTCCTAGAAGTTTGAATCCGAAGAATAAATTTTATAATGGATTATTTTTAGGTTTTTTTAGCTTTTCAAAGTCAGCAGGCTTTTAGGCATGGTCAGTATGACAAAAAATATTATTCCAACCAGACGTCTCCACTAAAAATTTCCACACACCTTAATTGACTTAGACTTGTTGCAAAATAGTTTCTTTAGATTTAAGCGGACTATTCTCGGCCGTAAATAAATTAAATTCTAACTGTCTGCCGCGTGTTTATTCTACGTGAACACTTACACAGAACGTTTGACTAAATTGATTAAATCCTTTTTCAGAAATCAATTAAATTTCCGGATCGACGTGATCGAGAAAATCGGCGACTGACAAGGGGAATTGTTCCGGTGAATTGTCTTTTCCATAATTTTACACATATGCAAATCCAATTATTTAAAAATAATTGAAATAATCTATTTAATATTTAATGGTAACGGTTTTATTAATTTTATATATTATCACTAAAAGATTCCTTTTAAAATCAATAAAGTGGATTTGTTTATTCTTTAGCGTGATATAATTTCTACACTTTATGACAATTCCTTGAATTCAATAAGAATTAATGTCATACAAATTGGAATAATAAAGATAATTTCTTAAATAAATAATTAAATTAAAATAAAAAGTTTACATTACACTAATTGATACTTATAACCGATCATAATGAAATCATTAATAATTATCAATCAATTATTGATCTTCTATAAATAATTCTTAAGTTACTTCAAAAATAAATTCCTAAAATAAATTAAGAAAGCACTAATAAATAATTAATTTGAAATAACAATGAAAATCAATACAAAAAACAAAGCATCAATTATAAGTAAAAATAAAGATAAAATAAGTTCCAAAATAAATTGGCACAATAAAGCGAAAATAATTGCAATCAAACAAATAAAGCCCACAATTATTGTGCCCATAATTAAAGCGGAATAGATAATAAATTCTAAAAATATATGAGTGAAGGGTCTTCTTATAAATAGTCAATTATTGATGGCCAAAAATAACAATATCAATTTCGGTGGAGTGTCCCTCAAAATCCGGATCGACCTTAAAGGAACCGGATGAATAATTTATGAATTTTTATCAATAAATTCGGCACACAAACAGATGCCAGTGCAAGGACATTCGTCAAATGGCCTTGTCGTAAAATGCTGTGTAAATGTAGTGCTTTTCGTTGTTGGTCCATCAACCAAATTATAGACATTTGAAAGGCTTATATGTAAACATAGAGTACATCCAAATTTAGACAGTTTCACATGTCGTCGTTCACCAGTTTTATTTACTTGGAATGCCCATCGTATTTATAAAATTGATTATTTTCTCTAAACTTTTAAAATAAAATTTAATTAAAAGTATAATATGTAAATTTAAAAATTTTTGACTATTAAGAAAAGGTTTTATCAACATACAAAACAAAGACGATTAATGATATTTAAATACTCGTAAAAGTAACCGGGGTGGTGCAGTTAGTTAAACCTGTAATGCACATACTTTTTCATTTAATTGACAAAAGTACCATAAATAAAGATAATTTTCAGACGTAAGAATCCGACGAAAAAAATGCAATTACTGTAGATTTTACAGCTTCTCAAAGTTAGCGGGCCTTTATGCATTCACAGGTCTTTCGGTCTTCTAATTTTCTCATCCAGACGCCTTCACCAAAAAATTCACACTTAACGTCTTGTAATTAGGTTTACACTAAACAAATTACGTTTTTATTTTATATAAAAATTATGGTTTTTTTTATTATTAATTTTCTCTTATATATATATTTACCAGATGTTAAATTATTATTAAAATAAT
This sequence comes from Clogmia albipunctata, assembly GCA_001014945.1. Lineage (NCBI taxonomy): Eukaryota > Metazoa > Arthropoda > Insecta > Diptera > Psychodidae > Clogmia > Clogmia albipunctata. The sequence goes on along the minus strand of JXOV01017225.1, from coordinate 5,635 downwards.
TTGCAATAAAACTAATTATTTTGAGGGTAAAATAATAAATTTTAAATTAAAAAATTAACCATTTGAAACGGTATAAACAGAACAGTTTTCAAGATATTTGAAAAAATCAAAGAGTGTGTAACTGACAGGTAGTTACTTTACAATGTTTCATTAAAAATGTTTAAAAAATGTAAAAAATGCTGTCCATTATATCAAATTTCATTATTCGTTTTCCTTAACAACATTCTGTGATTAATATTTGTTTAGATACTTTTACAAAAACTAATATCCCTAACCTCAACTGTCGAACAACTACTATCGTAAATTCCATTTGTTGGATTTCAGACAGTTTTTTAAAGCTTGAAATTTTGGATGTAGTGCATAGAATCGAAGAGATAAACCGGATTTTTTTTAATAATACTAGTAATTTGTTACTATTTACAAAATGGATACATATGAATGTTTTTAAAGGGATTGTCTTCTTCATAGGATGTGTGTTCTGTTTCGGTCGCAAAAACCAGTCAACAAAGAGCCTCTATAGAGAATCATTTGTTCGTGGTGCTTATCACATCATAACAAATAATGATTCGTTGTCATGATATTCAATTGGTAATTGTGAAAGAAGCATTTGAAGAACTTTGATTACGTAAAACCAATTGAATAGACCCAGACCGGTAACAGTTGATGTGTCGTCGCAGAAAAGGGAACTAAATAACCATGATGAGTACTAGAACCTGGAACTGACTTTCATACATTTGAATAATATTCTCTTTCAAAAGACCCACTTTTATAATACAGTTTCAAAGACATCCATGGAAACACAAATAAATATTGGACATAATTTTTATAATAGTTATTTATACAACAAGATCGATAAGATAAGGCATTATTAAACAAAAATTGTTTTAAGTCACGAGCGTAGCGGGTGTCTTAAAGAAAGCCCGAGTGTTTAATAGTGCTTATCGATCTTGTTTTATACAAAATCTTATGCATTTTTAAATAAATTAACACAAAATCCTAAAAATTCTTCGAATTTCTGTAAAAATACATGTTGCGGCCTCTATGATAAACCACAAGAAAACGTAGTTCATACGTTCATAGTTAGATGGCTTATTTTATTTTACACTAACAAATTACAGTTAAACCACGCCCTTCAAAACTGACGACCATAAATTTAATGGATTTCTTTTACGGAGGTCACTCTTTAATAATAAAGAAAAAGCACACGTGCTTTACAGAATTTTTTAAAGCACTTGTGTAATAATAACGACTTTGACAGAGCAAAATTGAGTGTCATAATACCAATATTAAGCAACAAAAATGCATGAAGATAACAATAGAACAAAGAGTTGTGTTAGATTTCGGTTTGATTGAGATCAAACAATTATTTATTAAAACTGCGTGTTGCTAATCACAAAATCAGTGTGAATTTGGCAATACGAAGAGATAGATAGAAAATTTACTGATATTACTATTTGAATGTAAAGTAACTAGAATAATATTTTTTTACTTAATAAATCAATTCTAGCTCATAAAGAATTCTGGCTGGTTCAAACCGTTGTAAAACGTGTATGCTGATAGTAAAAGCATCCGTGTTTACCATCAATCGATGGCATTCCTTTTTTATGAGGGTCACCATTACGAGATGGTGAGAGACAGAGTGAGAGAGAAAGGAAGAGGTTGTGTGTCGGATCCAAGAGGAGGTGGGATCGGGGATGCGGAATGGCAAACAATAAAATGGAGTAAAATCGAAAGTGAGGAATATGTGTTTTGTTTCATAAATAAGTGATTAGAGGGGCAAAACGGGCTTCCAGAGGGATGCTTTATTGGCATCGTTTTAAATCGTCCAGCGACAAAACAACAACAACAAGGGCAATAACAGATCGAACACTCCTTTTATTGGTGCACACGTCTCTATAAAAGTGTTTGTACATGGGAGCTGAATCCCAAATACACACATTCAAATGTAATCACATTACTCGTCGAATCCATTTATGTGCAAAGGGATCCCTTTAAATTTTTATATTAATTTGAATGTTTAATGGCACCTCCGCTACTGCTGCTGCTGCTTCTGCTTTGCACCAAAGGACGAATACGATGAAAATGGCGCAATAAACACGATATTCAAATATCATTATGTTTGTTTTATAAGGGAGACACAAACACAAACCCTTACACACCATTTCCATATCCTAGCAAATGAGCTAAATTCATTTGCTCTAAATCGGAATTTAATACAACTTCAACGACTCATTTCATACTGTAGGGAATATGATAGAATGCATTAAAGTTCATTAGATTTTTAACATAATCATATTTAAATAGACTAATTTTTAAAACAATGAAATACATAAAAAATATATTCTCTGATTTTCTTGCTTTTGTGCTCTTATAAAAACAGAAGCCTTTCAAAGCGGATTATGATGATTGTTATCATCATAGATCTTCTATATTTTCTGTAATACATAACGATTTTATTACATTTAATTAAGTTTACTGATCTTTGTATTTGGTGTTTATAAAGCCTTAGCTTATAACTACTATATGACCTGAAGCAATTAAAAGATCACTTTCAACAGCGATTTCTGAATATTTATTTTGTGTTCATTTGAATTTTATGATTCATTGTTGAATATTGAATATCCTTTGGAAAAAATTGGCCTTTTTTTATATAATTATTAAATATATTGAAAATTATTTGCTTGTTAACTAAAATAATACTTTAGATACTTTATTTTTAAAGTCAAACTTTGTTATAATAGCAATCTTTCAGCAGAGTCAAAAGGTTTCGTCAGGATGTTAAGGTATAAAGATTATAATTTTTGTCAAAATACACATGTAGGTTTATTTTAAAAATAAACTATTTGTATTTTGTAGACATAACTAATTATTAATAATAATTTTAGTTTTGATTTATATAAAGATGAAAAAAAAATATTTTTTATTTTGGCGGGACAATTTTCAATACCTTAACCTCCTGACACGTTTTTTTATCTTTATAACAATTGATATAAATTTGATGTTATTTTATTAACATTTGCTTAGTTTTGCTTTTATTTACGATATTTAAATAGAGGAAATCAAGTGATGGTGCAAACAGATAAGGATCCGGAAACAACACTGTTCAAAATATTTCAATGCACCTATCAGTTGTTAATATCTGGGACTTTCTGGACTCTTATCAGAAATCAACAAGAAGCTGTTATTGTTATCAGATGGAATAAATTGACAAGACCTGATCCATTCGGAGAGCTTCTTGCAACAGAATTCGCGTTGTCAACATCCGATATTTAAATACACTGTTCCGTTATATATTTTATTTACATATACTTTGTAAAATATGCCACCATTAAATAATAAATAAACTTTTGTAGTTAAAATTAAAAAATAAGTGTTATCATTTTACGTGAATTGATCATCCCGTAATCTTGATACAACATTAAATTTGTTTGAATTTTTTAAATTTTTACAATATTTTTTATTAAAAGAAGCTTAATTTGAATTGTAGCTATCCATAATGCTAACTATATTTTTTGGGAACATAAACATGAATTGAACTGGGTGTTCAGCATACGACTCTAGAGTCTAGTCTTTCGTTTGTAGATCACCACTACATCGTAAAATTCCGAGGAGCAAATCTCCCACATTGCTCCTCGCCATTCGTTTTTCAAATCCACAACCATTCTTTTCCTTCCCTTGTGATTAAAATTGTTATTAAATTGAATAAAGGTTAGACTTGACGACCCTCGAATTCACTCTGTATACAGCCGTCATAACAACGACTAGTGTTACTGGGTGCTCAACTGCTCACATTCCTTGGTCAGTCCAAAGACATCACAGTCCGTTCTCGGGAATCCTAGCCCGATCTTTTAGATCATCCAGCCAGCTTCCCTTGGGAATTCAAAATCTTTGCCAGTAATGGCAAAATTCCTCCACACCATCATATATTTCATTTCATAAACTAACCATTAAAGTACTTATCAATTAAATTGGTCCTTTAACCCAATTCATTTTTGATGGTGTAAGTAAGATCATTAATTTTTTTTTAAATATAGTGCTTCGATATCAATTTGATATTTGTTGTTATTGTGATTTTGTGAGAAATTTAGTATCTTTAATTGCTTTTATATATTATTAATAATACTAGTAAAATCTGGAATAAATGAATTCGATACTTGTAATTTCAATTCATATTTTGAATAAATATTCTCGTCGTACTTTGTCCAAGCCCTATTGAAATTTAAATTTTGAAGTGTATGAAACACAATAGTTATTAAGGCCAATAAAATTTTTGATTTGCTCGTATAATACTTATTTATATTTTCCATACAAATTTCATTAAAAAATTCTTACTTAATGCATAAACAGGAAAAATGTGCTTTGAAAGTTAATTATAGAAGAAAAGTTTAATTACTTCTTGTAATAAAACTAGCAAGTTTCCTTTCTGCAAATATAAATTGGCGACTCCTTCAAGTAGGAATTATGAAATTCCAATGTTTAATTACTTTCGTGAACTTAAAAGTAATTAATTCATTCTTATAATTCCTTCTCGAAGAAACGTTTAAATAGCGTTGAGATTAAATTTGATTCTGAAAATTAATATACGAGTAGTGGAGACGCTCGGTAGATAAACATTCCCTAATCCGAATTAGAGCATTCTTCTTTCTAAACTATTTTCATAACTAAATTTTCGTGGGCAACCCAAATTCTAGCATTTAATTTGCGTAACTAAATACCTAATTAAAAATACCACAGTGACGATACGAATTAAGAGGAAAGTTCTACATTCATAAAGGATTTTCAAGGAATTATGTATTATTTATAATCGTAAGGTAAATTTCTTTTTTTAAAAATTAAAGAGAAGTACTCATTTTTTATTTTTCCAACACTTTTCTTTCATAATTAATTAAATTCAACGACTGATTGATTTATAATAGCAGTGTATGGAGGCGCCACACTGGACATCAACAGCAGAATTTCATAGGCCAGAGCGGCATTTGGTAGCTTGTGGCCAGTTTGGCGCTCACAAATATCTTAGGATTTGAAACTAAGAAGGACTATATACAGAATGGGTTTGCTCGAAACCATCGCAGGTTCGAGCCTTGATCAAATCGGATTTTTTTTTCTTTTGAATTTCATTACTTGTGTTCACTTAAAGCATTCCAAAATTAATATTTGTTCAATATACATTTACAAAAAATAATAACTCTGACCGCAATTCTCAAACAAGTGTTCTAAACATTATTTGTTCGAAATCACACATGTTTTTAAGGCTTGGAAGGAGTGCACAGAATCGAAGAGATAAACTGGATCTTTCTATAATACTAATAATCCGCTGATACTCGATTAATGGATGCAGATAATAGTTATGAAAGGGATTGTCTTTTTTGTAGTATGTATATTATGTTTTGGTGGAAAATTCTGTCGATAAAAGGCTCCATATTGAATCATTTGTTCATCGTGCTTATGATATTCTAGCAAATTTTGATTCATAAACATGGTATTCAATTGTCAATTGTGAAAGACTAATAGATGAAGGAGAATTCATTTAATTGGAAAACCTTATTTTCAGAATTAAAATAATTTTTTAAAGAAAATGTTTAAATACAAATATTAGAGGTTTTGATGTTATATTAGGTTGTCAAATATCTCCCTT
>JXOV01017205.1:458-13280 GCA_001014945.1 Clogmia albipunctata | reverse complement strand
GTAAAGAGTTCCCGTATACACTGTTTAGCTTAGTTTTGATCTCCACTTCAGTGTGTCCCTTCAGCATCAATAATTCCATAACTACTCGGTGCTTGATCTCGTCCATTTTGAAATTCTTGTCAAAATACTCTATTGAAATGATGCTCAGAGGCTAACCCGTTGTCAGTTTTTCTTCAAAATTTATACTGTTACCAGGTAAAAATGTCTTAACCTTCCTGTGAAGTCCATATTGTCCTAAACCTTAGGACATCTGAGATTATACGAGCAATTGGGTACTACTACGTACATAGTATTTAATAATGTCTTATCTTATCGACCTAGTTGCATAAATAACTATTAATATTTGTCAAGTACTTGTTAACTTTAAAGGCCTTTCGATTCATTGCCAAATTTCTTCTTTAACTTCCTTAAACTTCAAACAAAAAATCACAATTTCACGGTCAAAACTAGGAATTGGTAAAATTTACATTGAACTTCAGCGACCATGCCAACAATTATTATCGTTGTTTGCTAACCAATTACCTCTCATTAGTTACAATTAGTGCAATTTGGTATGGCAAAAACTGTGATAAAAACAATTTGCCAAAGAAAATTATATGAAATGAAAAAGCTTTATTTTTTAATTTGAATGAATGTAAGGTCTCATAATTGTAATTGTTGTATAATTAAAAATATTCATGATCGTGCTTTTTCTAAATTGATTTGCTGTGTTATTGTTGTAGTCAGTGCTTATCAGTTTGATTTTGTTTTCCTGTAAAACCGGTTTGTTTGTTCACGCCCACTTACAAGGGATAGGTGTTGCTTAGTTGATTAATGATTGACAATGAAAAATGGATACCCTCTATTGTTTTATTATATAAATTAGTCGATTAGGATTTGTGTATACTTTTATCATTAATTGTTGTAGTTTAAAAATATAATGAATTATTTCACATATTTCATTGATGTTATCTAAAACTTAATTTGTATAAACATGAAACGAACTCGTATTATTCATATAATAATTTACCAAACTCAACTGTACTATAACTTGATAATTTCTTTATAAATCATTTTAATCTTGGTCCTATTTGTTCTTTAGACACTATTCTTATATGTACTTTATGGTATTTCAAATACCTGAATTAATTTATAGTTTATTACAATAGACTGATTTTTGAAAAATATTATACTATCCTCCTATTGCCTACAAATTTTCATTAATGTATGTTAAACCGAATACACCCAATTACTTAAAAAAATTACATTAAGGGTAACTCAGATCTCAGATGTGGTTTTTACTGCAAGTACCATACACTCCGCTTGTGCGGTCTAGTGGTTAGTACCCTTGACTGCCTTCTCGAGGTCGTGGGATCAAATCCCGGGCGGACATTTTTCAGCGCGAAAAAAGTTTTCCCATTTGTGTATATCAATAACATTGCAAAATAATATTCATAGCGAATTATAAAATTAGTAATGGCGCAAACAAATAAATAAAATGGGCGGATTGACTGGATCCGTTTACAACCGGTCTAGGTGCTATTAATTGACTTCTAATACACTGAACACAAATAGTCATGGAAAGTCTAACACCCGATGGTTGAGGTTGAGACTACCCCCAGTTCCATACCGGAATGTTGTGGAAAATATATATATATATATAATATATTATATACCATATATACTTTAGATGAGTACTTCTTTGTTTGTTAAAAGAATTCGATTGAGGGTAGCTTTTTGTTAACATGTAGAGGTGTGATTTTTTGCAAGTGTATTTTCTAAACCACAATTAAATTGAAAACAAAATATTTAAAAAGTTAGGGGTGTTTTACTCTTAAATATTTAAGGGTAAAAAATTAGAACTTCTCTTTTTGGCCGACTTTCTGTATATGTATTTTTAATTTTTAATCACACACAAACCCAATATGGCTCTTTAAAAAAAACTAAAAAAATATTAGGGGTGAGTCACCCTAGACATTAAGATGTATAAAAATAAACACAACTTTAATGCAAACTTTCCCCGCGTGTCCCAAAAATTTAATTAAAATCAATGAAAACGTTTCAGAGGAATTCGGCTTCATACATTGCATTGGTGCAAAATAATTTATTAGGGGTAGCTTCCCCTTAACAATTATAACTGTATTTTTTTATGATTTGACTTTTATCCCGATCAACCCCACATGCCTACAAAATTTCTATAAAATCGGGTTAAATGTTTCGGAGATATACTTCTGTAGTGATTGCCAAAAAGGGTTGTTCTACATTGTATGTAATCCAACCGTTTTCCCAACACTCCAATCCTCTCCCCTTCCCCACCATTGTAATTAATAATTGTAAATACACAAAGACAATGTAAAATAGTAATTATTATTAAATCAATAAATAAGTCACTTTCAACTCGCTGTTGGACGTTATGTGCGGCGAGCATTTTAGAATAACGAATTGACCACAAGCGAAGAGTTCTGTTTTATTTTCTCTCTTGACTGATTATAATTGTGATTTTGAGTTTTCAGTTTTGTGACCCTAAGTGCAAGGTCCTGGTATTGTAATCTTTCGGAGTCAGATTAATATTTTAGTGGAGTGTCTCTGTCCAATTAACGAATCTGTCTTCTTCAAGACACTAGAAACCGTCTTCGTCAAGACGCCTTAATTGGATAGAATTGGGGTTCCCACATCGAACACCCCAACGCCCTTGTGGTGGCACAGCGAACATCCCACACTTCTTTAAAAATTGCACGGTTTAAAATAGTTTTGTTAGGGGTAGCTCAACACCCTTAACACGTATGGGTATGATTTTTTTACATATGTTCTTTATAGTGTTTAATCATAATATAATCCAAAATAGCACTTTGTGCAAAAAAATATAAATAAATTAGGGTGGTTTCACGCTTAGTTTTTAGGGGTGTAAAATATAAATGTTGACCTTTTGCCGGTCCAACCCCATATGCTCACAAAATTTGATTACAATCGGTACAGTAGATTCGGAGAACGAATACCTTAAACACTGAGACAAGAGAATTTTATATATAAGATTTCTTGATTGATGAATGTTTTACAATTCCTGTAAGGAACGTGGGAGTCTCAACCGCAACCAACGAGTGTAGGCTTTTCATGACCAATTTCTTTCAGTGTAGTATTAGTCAATTAATAGCACCTAGACCGGTTCAAAAAGGATCTAGTCAATCCTACCTGCCCAGGGATCGACATCGAACCCATGGCCTTCGAGGAGGCAGTCAAATGCCTTACCACTTCAGCTACGAGGCGGATATTTATTGAAGAAATTGCTTTATTGCAATTTCCTTACTTTTTTAGGTACTTTACGTGAAATAATGTTACAGCCAGCTAAATAATTTAAACCTTCGATAATTCGAACCCCTCAATTGTTCGAAGTTATCGCGAGTTCCCTACAAAATCATACAATTTTGTTCTCTCGGTAATCCGAACCTAAAAAACCTCTGCAATTTACCAAAACCACGCAGTAAATCGACCTAATCTGCGTCTATCACTCGACGATTCCTAGTTCTCTCTTAACAGTTTTTAATACATATAATTGGAAAACTAAGACTAACAATAAACTAAAACCTTTTTAATAAAGGAGGAAAAAAGGCTGAGAGAGGCACCGGCTCTAAGCCAATCCTTAACGAAAACGTGTTTATTCAATTGATTTAATCAGGTGCTTTAAACATGGTTGACCTGGAACCAGACGAGTCAATACCCGATTTCATTATTAATGCTCTCACCCCTAAAGCTGCAAAGTTGGAGCTGACCACTGGGGCCTCCCCAGCAGCCCGAAAACCGCCAGAAGGCGTGAAAAGAACCCCTAAGTATTTGAACGAAGAACAAATCTCAACAGGACCTTCGTCAAACGTAAATCGACAGTAATTGTTCAATCTACCCTATGGAACCACTTAATAATCCGAACTCTCGATATTTGTAAATATTTTAAGATCCCTCGAGTTTCAAATTATCGACTGTATTCAATTTAGAATATCAATATAAAATTTAAAATCCAATTCCCTTTAAACTTTGTATAAACTAGTAACAGTAAAAGTTTTGCTGAATATTAAAATTTTCCTTTAATAATTAATATTTAATTCAAAATTTTAACTGTAAAACTACTTACTACTACTCCAACTGTAGCATCCAGGCTGGATGATTCCTCCGTTGAAGTAGAAATCAACATGGCCACACTGTTCAATTTTGCCCTGAATGAGGGCATTTGTGTGGAAAACATCGACAAATTTGGCATCTGAAGAATCTAGTTTCTCATTTTTTGGCACTCCGACAAACAAGGGCAGAGCGGGATCTAGTCCAGTAATTCTTGGAATGACGAAAGGCTTCACGGCTTGTGCCACGTAATTTGTCGTCTGTCCACCCAGAGAGAAACCAATCAGGTGAATATCCGTCGTTCCTGTGTCCAGAATTCGATCTACCAATTGCCCAATACACTTTCCCACGTGCTGGATGTTGTGAGCCGCCGAAATGTAGCAGGGTCCTTTAGCTAAAACGCTATAGTCCACGAAAAAGAGATTGTATTCTGATCTTTGGAGGTATTCTGTAAATTAAATGAGAAGATAAAATTTTATTATTTTTCGTAGTGAATTCCAATCCTACATTTACCGCCTAAATCGAGTATATGAAGGAATTTCAACCACTTATGAGGTATGTGTGACTGAATTTTCATTACTCATCGCTGGAATGCATTTATTAATTTTTATTAAATCAATATTTTCCTAGGATTTAATTAATTAAAAGCCCTTTTCAGGAATCATTAAATTTTCAGATCGATGTGATCAAGAAAATCAAGACCAAATAACAATTTAAAAATCAAATTAACTTTGACGAAAATATTTTTGTTGTATGTTAATTTATTAACGAATTGCTAATTATATGAATAGGCAATTTAATTTTTGACATTATTTTTTCTTTGCAATTCAAAAACAAGAATCATAAGATAGTATACATTTTAGATATTAATATAATATATACTATATCTCATTGCTGTTAGTTTTTTTTTATGAAATGCTGTTAATAAGAATTGATGATAAGATCACAAAGGATGTCAATTTCTTCGCATGGGAATGTGGATTTTTCAAGACTCAAACGGATGGTTCGTATTTCATTTTAAATTTTTATTAAAAACCTTTTAATATTATCTTGTAACAATAAAAAGGAAATTTTGTTAACTTATTGAATAATAAGTAATTAAATATTAGTCCACTATATATGTCAAAATTAATGCAGATGTAAATAGCCGCAACTTATATGAAATATACCATTGACAGCATATATACACTCCGTTTCAAAAAGTTGAATACAGTCATTTTGTTTAATTCAACCATAAATATTTCTGGTATTTTCCATGTTTGTTTGCAAGCCATTCACTAAAAATAAACATCTACTTGGAGAAATATTAAATAAAGTTTAAATATTTAAAGAAGTTTTAAATTAAAATTACATATAAAAACTACGGATATATTTATCATAGACTTATAAAAATACCACTAACTGGTTTATCAAAAAACAACAAATTGAAATTGACCCTAATCTTAAAAAAGAATACATTATAAAAAAAAACTATGTCAAAATTTCAAATCAATCACAAGTTCTATCTGGTTTCGAAAAAATTTCAATTTGACATATTCATAAAACGAAACAACCTGTGTGAAAAATGAACCATAATTAAACTGGAGTAGAGTTCTAGAAAGCGAATGAAATAAGTTTTCTTATAGATACGAGTGTTTAATTATGTGTTTTTCCAACTAGTTTTTTACAAAATTTTATGTAATTCGCATATTTATGAGCCATGTTTTGCTAAATATGAAGTAAAGAATAAGAAGACAACCCAGTACTAAATTAAGGTCTANAGAGTTCTAGAAAACGAATGAAATGAGTTTTCTTATAGATACGAGTGTTTAATTATGTGTTTTTCCAACTAGTTTTTTACAAAATTTTATGTAATTCGCATATTTATGAGCCATGTTTTGCTAAATATGAAGTAAAGAATAAGAAGACAACCCAGTACTAAATTAAGGTCTAAACATATACAATTAAGGGATGTACTTGTCAAGCGAATAGAACTTTTGTTCTCAATTCTTCGAATTATCATGACAACCATGCAATGTATCACTGATATTCATCCATAACCAACATTTAAGAAGAACTTTACTTTTTGGCATTTGATGTCAACAAATTTAAATTGATTAATAAATCATAGTCTATTTTATTATAGAGACATCAAAAACGTCAAAATATATTTTCATTCTTAGCTACTAAAAATGGAAATTATGATTTTTAGTAGTTGAATTTTGGTACAAAGTACTAATTTAGTGTATTTACACGATTTGTAATTGTCTGTTAGTATTGAATTATACTTTATTCAATACTGTACGTCTTGGTGGTACAGCTTTACTTTTTTTCTGGGCTTTGTCGAAAACAGTTGATTATCTTGAAATAAATATAAAATATAACATTACAAATCCATAGAGATCTTTGTACTGATTTCGAGATTTGACAATATTATAAATTCTTTAATTTGAAAATATTCAATCAAATCTCTAAAACTAGATCAAAATTGTGACAAAATTATTTTTGTTATTTGAACAATATTTTTAAAAATTTGTGCTATAAAAAGATCAAATTACATATTTACCATCTTTCATGTCTATCAAAGGCGTTAAGAACATGTCAGAATTGAAGCCGTGAATGATGATCTTGGTGGGCTGATCTGGATCGAAATTGGAGTACGAGAGATTCGATTTGTCCCACGTGTCGTCCACAAAAATGGCCTGTCGATCGTTTGGATTCTGCCTGGTGTAGAGATAGAAGTTGACGTCCGTGTCCGGGCATTGGCGATCGACAACCCAGATGCACGATCCCAGACGGATGTCCGAGCTGCTCTGCTGTCGGCTCACGGCCACAGGGCCACTCAAAACGCCACTCAAAATCGCCGCCAAAAACAGAACTTTTGACAGAACAGCAAAGAAAGAAAAAACAAAAGCTGAATTTAAAAGGCAATCGCGATCATGGAAATTAGAATTCGGTCACAAAAGTAAGGTATTGGATTGGAATTATCATATAACGGTGGCACTGGTCAGTGTCTGGCCAACCAATTATGTATGTTAAATTATCTTTTAATCGTGATTTCTTACCTGAGATCATAGTTGACGTTTTTGTTTGGTCACTAGATTAAATTATAATTTTTTTTCACTGAATCACTTTTATTTGATTTTTATAGTTCTGATTAAGTTTTTCATTCACACAAACTGTTATCACTGATTTTCTATTTACATTTTCTTCAACTCTTGTCTCTGCAAAGAAACTTTTATTGATATTTGTCCATAGACCACAAAACTCGAGAACTGGTGTTGATGGCTCAAGAAAAAGAATAAAACTGAATTGGTTACACTCTAAACATTTGTTTTTGATGATCTTAATGTCCAAGCTTCTGGCTTTGATTGCTAGAATGGTGTTAGTTCCAAAAAATAGTTTAAAGAAGTTTAAAGGGAGGGTATTAACCCTTATATCACCATTTTATGCATCATCTGTATTAAACAAGTAATTATTAAATTATTAATATATTGTTTTTAATTTGTTTGCTCTTATAAAACACACTTTTTTCCACTTACAATAATATTTTAGTTTTATTTACAATAATATGAACTACTTCAATTAACCTCAATATTATTTTATTTATTTATAATATTTTTCATAAATAAATAAAACTTCATCAAATTATCAATTAAAAATATATATATTAACTAAAGTTGCTTAACAGAAGAAGGCATATATTATTAGTTAACCTGCGCCACCTAGAAACACAACATGATAATTTCATACAAGCTGACTGTCTTAACCGCCATTTTCTGTGTGCCTTCTTTTCGTTTTCAATATATTGTAACCGGAAATTACCAAATTGTCATGTTCGCCATCTAGTGGAAAATTTTTGAACTCACTTTGACGTGTGAATTAAATTTAAAATGTAAATTTTTTCTTTAAAATACTGTGCACATAGAATCCAGAATATGTGTCATCAATAAAGTTATCAATTTTATAATGAACCTTCTAAAAATTTGAGTTTTACCAAAATTTAAATTTAAATCCATTTATTTGCATTAGTGTTGGTTTTGTGTACAAATATAATTTGAATTCCAGCAAAATTCCAAGATTTTCAATAAAATTCCAGTAATTCCATTAATTATTGTACTATGTCTTTCGAGACGGTTTATCACTAGTATCTTCCATTTTTGAAGAAAAATTATCCTCAACTGTTCGTTAATTAACCTTGATATAATAAATGTTAAAAGAATGTAGAATTTTGAATTAAACCCCAGAAATCTTTTATATATTTGTAATGTATTGTAAAGAACAGTATCGATAAGACTTATTAAACACAAGGACTTTCTTAACAAATTATTTGCTAATTTTGAAATTAAAAAAAAACTTATTAAAACGACATAGTTCTAACTTTAACTAATTATTTATTTTTATATAAAATGTATGTCTATAATGGATTAATTTACATTTAAAAAATTAAAACAAATAAAAAAATATTTAAAATTATACTTATGAAATATCACTAGAGGGTTAACTATTGACGCATTAATTGAATGCATTACCAGAGAGCCAAATAAACGACGAAACTGTTACTTGACCATAATTCACAAAAGGCATTTAGCATGGTAGTTATTCGAAAGAATATTCCATCAACAGGTTATAATAAAAATAAAAGCCATAAAAAACAATGGGCATCATGATGTTGTGCCGATTTGCGAATTGAATAAGATCACAAATTATTGATAAGCGCACACAACCACACGCATTAAATCAAACACAAGTATCTAATGTGACAGACGTGACGACATATTTTTATTGGCCAGCAACGGTAAATCGATTTAGTGCGAAAACCATGCCAATTATTCGCGAGTAGACGAAATAAAGGCAAAGAACCAGACTTTAGTTCACTATTTGGTAAAAAACCGGGCCAAATTCAGTCCACTTTCATTCACAAATGTCACAAAAGTGAAGTTTATCCAATTTCGTCTTCACTAATTGGTTATTGTTTTTTAATATTTGTTTTTTTTTTGGAACTAACATCCGCCTACTAGAACTATAATTCACTTTTGATTTCCATCGTTTGTATGGGAAGAGTTCACATCGTTTTGATTCGATTAGAACTGAATTGAAACTATCAATTAATTGTCACGTTCAATCAAATGGGAAATAAAAACACGATTTGTTATCACAGTAAGGCCTGCATTTCAGCTGTTTTTGGTTTTTTTTCTTATAAAAGAGACGACTGAGTTTGAGAACGGTTAATCACATACTGGATGGATTTATTGTTATGGTTCTGTCCAGCTGAGCAGTTTTAATCGAAAATCGATTCCAAAGAAGTAGGGCACAATGCGGAAAATTAGGCATTTCAGAGAGAAATTCAGAATGACTTTATGAATGGAATGGAAATTGTAAAAGAGAAATAAAAGAGCGGCAAAGGTAATTCAAAGAGACTCGAATAAAAGTTCCGCCACTCTTACGAGTAAATAATCGCGCTTAAAGCCAATCAAATTAAATTGCCGGTTATATGCAAAAACCGTTTAGGTTTTTTCACCATCATTAGAAGAAATAAAATTACGTCATAATAATAGTTAAATAATTATATTCTTATTAACTCAAGCAGAACATCGACTACAAAGTTATAAAAAATAACCAAGTATAAATAGTTTTCAAGTGAATTTTACAGGGAGTTTGTAAATGGAAAATTATCAATTTTATTTACTTAAAATATAATAGTTATTTAAACAACGTGTAGGAAAAATGAACCATAATTAAACTCAAGCAGAGTTCTAATAGATACGAGTGTTTAATTATGTATTTTTCCAACCAGATTTATACAGGACTTTATACAATTCGCATATTTATTACCTATTTTTCCGCTAAATATGAAGTAAAAAATAGGAAGACAACTCAGTATTAAATTAAGGTCTTAACACATACAATTAAGGGAAGTACTTTACAAGCGAAAAGAACTTTGAACTCAATTTTTCAAAATATCACGACAAAAATGTCAAAGTATAATTTTTTATTCTACGCTACTACAATTAAAAATTATAATTTTTAGTAGTTGAATTTTGGTACAAAGTAGTAATTTTATGTATTTACATGATCTATAATTGTCTGCGGGCATTAAATTATACTTTTTTCAACACTGTACGATTATAAAACAATTTCTAGGGGAAGCATTGGCTACTAAAATGTAAACATTTTTCAACAGAATTGTATGAATTATATTAGGAAACAACGACAATATTTTTTTCCAAAACATATATTATTTTTTTCAATTCCGTATGTGAAATTCAAATTTTTTTTTTAACAATCTCAGTAGGTGAAATTTCATAAACGGAGTGAAAAAGGTTATTGATGTAAGAAATGGGTAAACTGAAGGTATTTTTATAATGAGTAATTTTTTAAATGCTGCTTACTTCAATAAACTTTCAATATTCTTATTGTCAAAACCATAGGAAATATCTCTAATTCTAAGTCACCTTAGAATTTCATTTTCAAGAAAATAACTTTTTAATTGAGAATTGACGTGTCATATCAAATCTTTCAATTATAATTTGCAAAATATTTTGTATTTGAATTGCAAAAAGTGCGGTCATGTATGAACTGTTTTTTTATCATTTGTAAAATTTGTTAAGTCAAACGTAACGTGTCAAGAGAATTTTATATATAAGATAATAGTGCTAAACCGTATCGAAAGACAACGTAAAGAAATTAAAATTATATTTGTACACAACACCAATACTAATGCAAATAAATGGATTTAAATTAAAATTTTTGAAAAACTCAAATTTTACGGTTCACTATAAAATCTGATAACTGCCATTTTATTGATAACACATCTTCCGGATCCTATGTGCAGAATATTTTAAGGTCAAAATTTCAATTTTTAATTTAATTGGCACGTCAAAGTGAGTTCAAAATTTTTCCACTAGATGGCGAACGTGTCAATTTGGTAATTTCCAGATACAATACATTTAAAACGAATAGAAGGTAAGGTTATGCAGTAAGAGACGCAGTAAACCGCCAACTTTTGAATGATTTTAGCATGCTGTGCTTCTATCTGGTGCGCCATAAATATCTCGGGCCTTAACTGTCGTACAACTAGTTTCGTCAACACTGTTCGAATCTGCCATCTAATTTTTCAAAGTGAAATATATTAAAAAAGTTTTCAGAGCTTGGATGGAGTTCATAGAATTGAAGAATCAATCCGAATTCTGTATGACTAGAAATCTGCTGCTATTCAATGAATGGATACAGATTGAAGTTATGTGTAGTATGTGTGTTTTGTTTTGGTGGTAAAAAATAGGTGTCAATAAATAGACTCTATATAGAATCGTCAAAGATTTTTTTGCATTCGTACTTCGTGGAAACAAACTATTACTCATAATATAAAACCCATATTGATAAATTTAATTTGATTAAAGCGTACACACAATACGTTTTTGTTTTTTCCCATGAGTTTAATCTTAATAAATTTCCATTGTTATTCTACTGAAAGAAATAGATTTATACAATTATAATGTGAGTTTCTCTATATTTTTATTAATTACATTTTAGTTATCTACTGTTGTTTCATATTGATGTAATTATTTCTAATTTAAATAGTTAGACATGAAATAATTTCTGTCGAACTCCATTTAAAATAATTGATTGTCTGGATATTCGGACCATTTTCCTTGGGCATAAGGAGTTGAATTGTGCGTTGTTAAAAAGTACATCCCTTTTGATTTCGGTGAAGAGTGTTCTCCAGCCTGGACCAAGAAATTAGTCGGAGGACACAAACCGATTAGATAATTTATATACAAACTACATGCCCATCCCCAAAATCCATTTGGACTATTGATTGATTCTATATAGTAAGCAACTGCTCTTTGATGACTGCATCTAGAATCTGAAAGAATATAATTTGAGTTAGTATTAGGTTTAATTACTAAACAGAAATCATTGAAATGCTTAAACCCAAGGTGTAATGATGAAGTGCTCACATACTCTCCCAAACAAATTAAGTGTATAATCCAAACAAAAAACCACATATTGGGCCCCTGTGGCGATCAATTGATCATCGTCCATTTTAATCGTTTTTCGGTAATTGTTAATTTTTATCATGAATTTCAAAAAAATTTAATAAATAATTCTTAAAAGTATAAATTTGGCAGCTGAAACTCATCCACACCAAATCTGTGCATGTCACTTTTGCACTTCAAAAAGGAAACTGTGATCCCATACGGCAATAAACAGCAACGGCAATAAAGTTCCCCAAGCAGACCTTGTGAAATCCCTAAGGCTACATCTAGATCGTAGGCTTACGTCGTGGAAGGCCCATATCGATGCCAATTACAGATAAGTAGAGCAATCGGCGCTCTGTGGTATGTTAGAAACACCAACATTCTCCGCGACACCAACATGAGGCCTCTTCGAGAAATAACAGCACTTCATCATAACCATTAAATGAACTTGTTGGACTTTCCTATCGAGATATACACATTGTGTAATTCCGTATCGAAAAGTAGCCTGTTTTTAACGCAAATTGTTTCTCTAATAGTTTACTTTACAGCACGGAGTGCGGTAATATTTCAAAATTTTTAAGGAAATTAGTCACCAATTCATTAATAGTAATTTACGCAACTGTAGGTAATGAATCGTTTTTCCAAGTCAAGGTCCAAGTTTGACGCCTGAGTGTAACGAAGGCGATAATGGAACGAGACTTGGAAAAGTGGCATTACCTACCGTTGCGTACTACGTTTTGTGTAATTCATTTCTATTTTTGCGAATAAAAATTAA
>JXOV01017199.1:0-18957 GCA_001014945.1 Clogmia albipunctata | reverse complement strand
TAAAAAATCTGGGCATTACAGGGTTAATAATATAAATATTAAATTTGTATATATAAATTTCAGAAACTGTTAATCCTAATATCAAACTTTAAAAGCTCAACTGCCTTCATTTAATCTATTCAATTTTATTTCTGACTTTGACTAAGATTTGTATGAAAGAAATGACTAAATTATGGGTATTTCAAACAATCACTATGCCCATTTCAGCAACAAGATAGGAATATATGAATTTTTAAATAAATTTACCTTAAAATGAAACATAAAATAAAGTTTATTACTTAATGATTACTGGCCAAATAACCATTCAAAAATCGTGGTTGGCAACTCAAATGAAAAAAAACGTAAATTATTTTAAAAGAATACAGTTTGAGAACATACCCTGAAAATTTCCCCGCTATTTCTTCGTTAAATAGTAAAACAAATAACCAACAACAGGTGGCAGTAGCGGTATGAAAAATTGATATTTATAATAATTTTATTTTATTTAATAGCAATTATTTATTTATTTGCTAAGAGTATGAACAATTATAAAAATGAACTAAATTTATTAAAAAATACTACAATTTTCATTTTTTTGTTTTGAAAATTAATTGATAAATTAAATAAATTAAATAAATTTAAACATGTTTTAATTGACTTTATTTATTTCATTTTTTTGAAATTTTTGTTACATTTAAAAAGTATGGATTTGTGTACAAGAATCTTTTTTTCACTAATGTAAAGAAGTCAATTTTTAGATCATATTAAAGAAAGCGGTATACAATTCGAAACTTAATTCATTGGAGAATTTTTACTTTTCGAATTATTAAGGAAACCGAAAACTTTTACTTCATTTCTGGTAAAAAATTAATGTTTCTAAAATTATCATAAATTAAATAAATTTTGAATGATTTATTTAATTGTAATTAATAAAATATTTCATGATTGATAACCGTTCAAGTTATCAAAGTTGAATGAGTTTTAAAACTGAAGGTACACTGCGTTTCACCCTTCTTCNCATTTCTGGTAAAAAATTAATGTTTCTAAAATTATCATAAATTAAATAAATTTTGAATGATTTATTTAATTGTAATTAATAAAATATTTCATGATTGATAACCGTTCAAGTTATCAAAGTTGAATGAGTTTTAAAACTGAAGGTACACTGCGTTTCACCCTTCTTCTACGACAGGGGTCTTTGATTAAATATTAGTTAATATCTCGGAGTCTATCAATCTGTTCTCGACTTTTTTTGGTACGAAGAAAGGTCTTATCATAGGCCAACGTCTTCTGGACTATAAAACAATAGTCTAGGTTTGTTGCAAACAATTAAGACCGCAAAAAATTTGGTCGCTATGTCATAGTAGACAGCCAGTAACTATTTTTTAAAGTGTAAAAATTCAAATTTCGAATTATGAGAAAATAGTAAAAAAAAATGAGAATAATTCTATTCATTTTAGTTACATAAAATATAGTATGAAACTAAAATTCGTTCTATCGAAGTCGTTTTTATAGAACAAATCCGTTTTTCTTTTTATATTAAAGTGTGACATCCGACAAAGAAATCCATCAAATTTAAACAGAAGTCAGTTTTATTTTGCATTCTTAAACTTTATTAGTGGATGATTTAACTGATTAACAGAACGATATCTAATTATATGATTAATATATATTGGATTTCTCTATGAATTACAACCACTTAAATTATGCGTCAGTGAGGAAGAAAAATATAATTCTTTCTCTATCAAGCTAAAAACGTTTGAAAGAAAACTAATTTGAAATTTTAAAATACGATGATTTTTGTTGGTTTTCGTGTTAATTTATTTAAAAATGCATAAAGTTTGGTATCAAATGCGGTCGATAAGTATTAATAAATATAGAGACCACTTTTAAACACTCGCTTCGCTCGTGACTTTATAATACACTGGTGTTTAATAGTGCTTTATCTTATCGACGTAATTATTTTCATAACAAGTATTATCAAACATAACGTTATTAATAATTGTAATTTTGTTCAAAACCAAAATTAGCTTTTTGTTTCAAATGAGAATAATTGTCGAACCGCTTCAATCATTTTACATAGTCATGTATAAGAGCATATTTTTTTAAAAAAATCAATTAAAGAAAGAAAACACAAAGATAATTTTAAGCAAAAATAGAACAACAAAAAGTAGTTAAAAATGAAAGTGGAAGCAATTATTGTTGAGTTTTAAACAGTTTATTACTTGAAATTCTTGTGATGTCTGAGACTGAGTTTCTTTCATTGTGTCGAGGGGGGCTTTTGGCTGAGAGTTTGTTCTATAAACATAACGCTCCGGAAAGCAAACGTCGCAGGAAAGGAAATGGGTGATATCACATTGTTTTTCAAAAGGTTAAATTCTTAATTGTGTGTGCCAAATGAATTTGTGAGCTAAAACAACGCACATGTCTTGTTTATTCTATTTTCATCTCGACTCAGAGAATTTTGGTCTTAGATGGATAAAAGGGAAAAGATTACAACCGAGAAACAAATATTAACAATGCACCTTAAAGGCAATATTCAGCAAAAGATAGACTTTGAAGAATACAATATGTTTTCTTTTTATTTAATTATTAGAACAAATTGAAATTTAAATAATTACCAAATGAACATTTACGAATTCTAATTTTTTTAAAAATTATTTTTAAAGTTACTTCAGTTTTGAATTTTTAAACAGTAGAATAAATTCCATTTTTATGAAATCCTCATAACAGAAACGAAACCTATGAAAATTCAAATATTTAAACATGAAAATTGCAGTTCCTTTCGTGCTAAGACACTTAGCTTAATTTGATGAGAAGGCGCAATAACACGTCGTGAGTTGTCCTTAGAGAAATCTTTATTGAAGTAAATAAAACGAATGATATGATATTCACCTTAGCCCTTTTAAAAAATAATACCATATAAAGATTTTCCAGGAATAATAAAGATAAGTCAAGGTCTCGAGCAATATGCTGGAATTACCGGAATTACCGGAATTCCCGTTTTATTTTTATATGGAACATATAATGTATTTAGGGACTTGAAGGAGGGCCCACAAAAGCCTGTAGATGTTGTACAATCTGAAATATTAACAAACTTCAGTCGTCTCAATCCGACTCCAATGTAAAGGTTTTCAAGGGCAAAGTCCAGGATTCAGTTTTAAGGGTTTTTTTTTCTTTTAAAAAAACAACTATTAAAATGCTTTATTAAATTACATATATGTACTTCGGTCTCTCAGGATATTTCAATTTAATTTCTGCACTGTTTACGTATTGCTGATCACCTTTAGACTTATTACCTTCGGTATCGTTTTTTGACCTGGTTTCAATACACGTAACTTTGAAGGAACCATATTTATTTAATAAATATGTGCTTAAATGTTTAGCCTTTAAATAAATTAAATTCATAACTTGACTTCTAAAATTACCTGCTACAAACAATTTTGAAAAACGATGCGAGTCATTTTTTTAAATATTTGTTCCCGAATTTTATGTAGGTTTAGAATCGAGTATGTGTGCTTTAGTATATTATCGTTTATTCAGAATTTTTCAATACGTACACTCTATTTCATCCTTTTACGATAGGTGTTTATAATTTACATTTCAATTAATATCTCGGAGAGATATCGGTGAAAGACGATATCATTGGCCTTCGCCAGGACTATACAATAAAAGCCTAGGTTTGCTGCAGGTAATTGAACAATGCGACGAATTTAAGGGTGTGGATTTTCCCGTACAAAATCGAGTTTCATCCTTTTACGACATATTTCTGTTTTCGCTAAGATCTATGTAGTGTGTTATAACTAATATTTTTTAAACAAATCTGTTTTTAAATTGATTTTATTAACGAAAATGAATTGTTTCAATTAAAATATAACGTACTAATTGAAAGAGCAAGGTAATATTTCCCGAGTGAAACTAAGGGAAACAAGATATAGTTTACTTAAAAAATACCAGTTTATCGATAATTAATAATAAAACCGTTTACAGCGTTTTTTCCAAATTGTGGACACAATGTGTACAAGTAAGACAGTGTGTTTATTAGAGTGCGATGGGAACACTCACAACGAAATTTTCAAATTTAATTAATAAATTTGAAGCGATTGGGTTATAACAGAAATATGTAATTACATTAAATTTGTTTAATTTAATTAAACTAATTTAAGTGAAAATTTTGAAATATTACCGCACACCGTGATGAAAAGTAAACCGTTACAGAACAAATTAGCGTCACAAATAGGCTACTTTTCGATACGGAATTATATAAAAAAAATATACAAAATCAATGTGAGAGATATAACTAAATTTGAAAACTTATTTGAAGAAAACTAATATTTTATTTAAAATTTTTGTGTTAATTTCGCTACGTTCGTGTCGTTAAAGGACCCCAGTGTTTCATAATGCCTTATCTTATCAACCTAGTTGTATTAATAATTAGTTATACATCCATGAATATTCCAAAATGTCTTTCAAAATTTGGCTTTGAATTTTTTTCCCTAAAATATTATTTTGTTGTTAAACCCAATTTAATTAATTGTGAATCGATGGCATGAGTATTTACAGATAAAAATATATGCCGAAATTAATTGAAAAACTCTGTTGTTGAGCAAATTAAAATCAACAATTAATGTTTATTTCCCCAAGGTGTTAATTTTCAGTTTATATTTCAGTGAAACGTGATAAATGATTTGTTTGAATTGGTTTTTATATCGAAATGATTCCCATGCATTACTGTTTGCCATTGGGGATCCGCACACTTCTCAGAATACAATACGTTTTGCGATTTGCGTCCTTCAATGTACATAAATTTCATAATTGAGCACAATTGCGTAATAAATTTCAAATCCATTTCTCATTTCCATGATAACGAAAAGCAATGCAATACAATGGAAACGGTCCTGATTAAATAATTTGATTTGCTGGGTTTTATTATCGAAAACGAAAATGATGTTATGTTTATATTGTTTCAAAACGAGATGAAGCTGTTATGTATGTAAATTGAGTTTTTTTATACGAAATTGAGAATACAGGTTTGATTTTATTATATATTTGTTTGAACTAATTTTTAAAATTTTATAGACGAGAAACTCTTATAAATTTACAAATAAAAACTAATGATTCAATTTATACATTTTTTAACTTTAGAATGATATAATTATTTATTTAAAAAACAATCTAAGTAAATTATGTATAAACTAAGATTAAGTGTTTTAAAGGTTTATTGGCTTTCGACTTTAAGTTACATATTGAGAACAATCTAAAATAGTTACTTATACAACAAGGTCTTAAAGAACGCTTAATAAATTAATTGTATGCATTTTTAAACAAATTAACACAGAATCTTAAAAATTCTTTAATTTTTTATAGAAATATACGTTTCTCTGTTCCACACAATATACCTGTCTTTGTTGCTGAATGGGTAATGTGGGAAAAGGATAGAACATTCCTAAATAAAAAATAAATTTGAAAAAAGCAAATAAACCAGTTTAACGGTTTTGCAATTTTCTTAAACATTAATTTCAATGCACTGAACAATAAATTGAGAGAAAACTTTTGATTTCTAATATTTGGGTGATAGTTTTCAATGATGTTTATATTTCTATTTCATAACACAATGTTAATTCGAAACAGAATAAATATAAAAATCTCTCACCGCAATCTAATTGTCGGACAATGTTCATCAATATTTGATGTTCAACAGTAAAACCTCCAATATCAAAGTAACTTTTCATATCAATTGATGAATTTCGTTTACGGAGTTTACAATTTAATAATAATAGAAAACATTAGTGCTTTAAAGAATTCTTAAAAGCACATGTGCTATAAACACGACTTTGAGAGAGCAAATCTGAATGTGATAGCTATTTAAACAACGTGCAGGAAAAATAAACCATAATTAAACTTGAGTACGAATGAAATGAAATTTTCTAATAGATAAGAGTGTTTAATTTTGTATTTTTCCAAATAATCTCTTTTACCAAATTTTATACAATTCGGATGTTTATTAGCTATTTTTCCGCGAAATATGAAGTAAAGAATAAGAAGACAACCCAGTAATAAATTTAGGCCTTAACACAATTAAGGGAAGTACTTGACAAGCGAATAAAACTTTTGGTCTCAATTTTTCAAAATATCACGACAACCATGCACTGTATCTTTGATATGCCCGTGATAGCACTCATCATTTAAACCACATTTTAAAGCCATAATCAACATTTAAGAAGAACTTTACTCTTTGCCATTTAATGTGAAAAAATTTAAATTGATTATAAATCATGGCCTTCTTTATAATAGAGACATGAAGACCTTTCTTCTAGAATTTCACGATTTTACTCCGAAACATGCTCTCAGATCGTTGTTCCATCGTTCCGCTGGTCGTCCTCGAGGTCTGACATCTGCTCTGGGTATCCAACCGTTTACAAGATTACTCTAATTAATGGCTCTTGAAACGTGGCCAATATTGTAATATGATTTATTCATCGTTTAAAACATTCTCTATGATAGTTACTGCACAAATTTGAATAGAATTCTCTAGCAGGCAAACTCTTTTTATTGGAATCCAGGGTGTGAAGTTTACGAGTGTCGGTCTTTTTATTCTGTTATTATGATCTCAAATTTTGGCATTGTATAACTCTGTTTGTCTTTTTGGTATCCTCAAACCAATTGACGTCGATCATACCTCATACTCCAAAGAAAATAGAAAATAATCCATTTCCGGTCAATTTGAAAGTGTTTACAAGTTCTCTTCACTGTTTTGACCAATCCTGATCTTTTTTGGATGCCAGTGGATAACTAATATGGATATCGATTTGACAGCTTCAAGACATGTCACACCATTTCTCGTTTTTTTAGCTGCTATTCGTTTACTCGCTTTCGTGTAAAATTTTGTTGTTGTTTTAGAACGTCGATATTATAATGGATAAATTAAAGTACCGACATACTAATATTTGTTAGATTTGCTATGGAAACTTGTTTTAAAAACTAACATACAGATACACATAAGGATGATTGGTGATTATAAAATAATAATATTCAATTGTCATCTCTAATGACAGTACTTACGGCATCTACTTTCTATCTGCTTACGACTCCCGTTTTCTTCAAGCGACTTCTGACGAGAATAGGCCAAGTTTGGATTTTTCTAGCCGTAAATAATGCCTCACTTTCGGGAGCTTTTAGAAATTTTGACTTATTTGATTAAATCCCTATTCAGGAACAAGAAATCGGTAAAATTTATTTAACGCATATTTCAAGTTTTATAAATTAAATCGTAGTTTTTAAAATATTATAAACAACATTAATTTGAACAATTAAAACTAAATATATTTTAACTAAATAAATATTTTGAAACAAAATTTTACTTCTTGAATTAATGAACAAATAAAGGTTAACCAACCATTCCCCTTTTGTATTATGTTTCTAAAAGCGTATTCCAACATGCATTTATCCGTTCCCTTTTGGTAAATGAGGGTCGGTAAATAAAAGTCCGGCCAGGGTATTGAAATTACAGATTTACATAAGAAATTTGTACGGAATGAATAGGGCCCGGAAGGCGTTACTTGTTATTACCATTACAATTAGGCTTTATTAATTGCTTTATGTGAAAAAGCAATGTTTAACTGAGTTAATTTTCGTAACCTGTTGCCCTTATTTTTAATTAAACATTTGTTCATATGTCATGAAGCAGAAACAAAAAAACAATTATTCTCACTGAATGTTTTGAGGTCTTTTATTTATTTGGATGGAAATTTTTACAAAAAGTTGAATAAACAATGCTTGAAAACGAGGTGAAATTGTTACATATTTAATATTCATTTGAAAATGTTTGTTCGTTTACAAATGATAGGATCTTTAGAAAAAAAAAAATCTGTTGTTAATTAAATTATATTTTAAGATGAAATTTTCAATGATTTTCTTCTAGATTTATAGGTCTCGATGGACTTTAGACTCCTTCACAATCCACCTCCATTCTTGTCGATCTGTTGCTCTAGCTGACTACCCGTCAATTGTCATAGCAGTGATCTTCTCTTGGCCGGAGTCTATTCATCATCTTTAACCCTTTATGCACCTTCCCTGAACTGTTCCTTTTAACAGTACTTTACGCACTCTCTTGTTATTCATCCAATGTACATGTTCGAGTCAATCAGTCACAGTTTATCCTTCTAAAAGAGCTTCAGGCCTAAAGAATGCCCTAATCAATGATGATTTTTTTAAAATATTTACGTGAAACCCGCGTGAAAGAAATCTAATTAATTTATACAGAATTCATTTAAATTGTGATTTATGATTTAACTGTTTTAACTAAAATTTGTCCTGTCTTATTCGTTTTTTTTAGAACTATTGCATTTCCTTTTTAGTAGTCACGTGTAGGAAATCAGTCTAATTTATAGACGTCAGTTTGGTTTGTCATGGTTTTACTTTATTAGTAAATGTTTGAACTCTCTTGACAAATGGTTTCAAATAATATAATATATGAATTATTCAAATACATATAAATCAGACCTCTCTAGGAATTATGCCTACTTAAACTGTGCAAGTGTGAATGTGCAAGAAAGAATTCTCTCTTTATCATTCGAAAAGTGTATGACAGGAAAACTAGATTTTAAATTTGAGTTTTAAAAAACTATTACTTTTTTAGATTTTTGTGTTAATTTATTTTGAGATCAATATAATTTGGTATAAAACACGGTCGATAAGAATTACTAAACACACGGTCCTTCTTTAAAACACTTGTTGTATAAATATTAGTGGTATAAATTACTATTGTATACTTAAAGTTTTGCAATACGCGAAACACTTTTGCTGGTCAATAATATTCTAAAACTACAGTGTAACTGGTTTATGTACCATTTATATTGGCTGGCGCATAAATATTTGAAGTGTTGATAGGTTCAAAGTTATAGTCTCAAGTTGTAAGTTCGGCCTTGGGTGGTCTATCTCCATGTACGAGTACACTTAACATATATTTCCAATTGATCTCATTAATGGGCAACATAAACTCATATGCATACTTCTCAATATTGATACAACTCTCTTTTTGAGTCAACACGGTCAATTTGCTTAATCACACTACCTATCCCAATATTCTTTATATAATTCAAATATAAATAATTGTTTTAATTATCACCTAATTCAATCATTAATTTTCTAAAATTCATAAGTTTTCATATAACAGACTTCAATTTATATAAACACACTTATTTTACTGATAATCTAGTTAAGATATTCGAATTGCTAAAATGTTCAGTTTATGACATCGAATTAGTTTTAAGTGATTGAGAATTATATCTTCTTTTTAAAAACTTTAATACACATTAATTTTTTAGATTAACCGCTTTATCTTCAAAAATTGTTTTAAATATATTTAAATTATGAGATTTTATCATTTACAGCTATCTACTTGTAATTGTTTTATTACATTTCGATAATTGTAAAGTACTTAAGTACAAGTAAAAATCATTCATTTATTACTTGCCTTTTTAGTCTCTTCAAATTAACACGTATATTTTGGCTAAACAAAGAGACCTTTTTACAAGTCAACGACTTAATAATTACGAAAAAAAGTCAAAAGAATTAAAGTTAAAAAGAGAATGATGAGAATGAATTTTAACCCAAATTTACACAAGTCCATTATTTGAATAAGCTAAAGAGTATTAAAAATTACTTAAATGTCAGAAGAGATTTAGAAACGGAAAAGCATCAATCTTCCTTTAAAAAAGAAGACGTTAATCTTTAAATGAGTCCAAAACGAATTCAAAATTAATTTTCGGCCATTTCTCAAATTTGTTTCAATTAAATTTTAATTAAAACCACATATAAAATTGTAATCCATTGTGTTAATAAAGGGGAACTAATAATTGAAAAATTTATGGCTTATGTTGCCTTGGGAATAATGAAATATTCGCAACGGGACGGTCGCAGTGAGGGTGGATTTTCAATTTGATTACAGACAAATGGAAACAGATTATGGAATATTCTGCGAAATTACGAAAAGGGAAAAAAGGCATTCGAATAGAAATGTTTTGCCGAAAGACGTCATCCTGTTAACTGGACCATACTTTTCGATAACCATGTTTTAAGGCACACATTTGAACGATTTTCGGTTTTCTGAACTCAATCACGCAGAAATGCCTTGAAAATAGATTTAAAATGGTTTGGATTTTCATACCAAATAGCTCAATTTCTCAGTTCATGTGTGATTTGGGTTAAGAGCTTATTTTCATATCATCATTGCCAATGTAGTTCATGGAAGTCGAAACTACCAGTTAATTCCCCATATTCGTACATGGAAAATATAATTTGGTTAGTGCTTTTCATAATAAATCTTCTTGTTTCGGTGGGTTTCTCATTTAAAATAATTATAATTTAATGCTGATAATAATTTATTGCTTAACATGCTTACTTAATTTTTATAAATTATTTGTTTTAATTAACTTACCTTTATAATAACAATGAGAACAACAGCTACTGTTTAAATTTACGTGAAAATGTAATCTATTTAGAAATTTAATCAATTTATTGAGTTCAATTGAATTTTGTAAACAATGGAAAGAAATCGATAAAGAAACTAGTTTGTATCTCGATTATTGTTGTGTGCGCATCGAGCTTATAAAATGAACTTTATGCTTCTGTAGCATGATATTGATAATATTTGTCCTATATATGTACAGAAATATAGTTTATGTATTTTTGTCGCATAAAATTGATATTATGGCACTAAAATTTGTTCTGTCAAACTCGTTTTTATAGTAAGAGTGCTATAATGAATTCTTTAAAGCACATGTGTTTCAAATTTGAAATTTAGTTTAAAATAGTGGCTGCTTAACTGAATTTTCCAAAAAAATTTATACTATTTTCCCATTTTTAATCAAGGTTTTTAGAGTTTCAATGTGATCTATGACATCGCGATCCATATTTTCGCAATTCTGGATATATTTGGGATTGTCCAACTACCCCAATCAATTGTTTAAATAATACCCCATAGCGGAGAAAAGGGGGTGCGGCTATAACGCTGACCCATTCGGCATTTGCAGTTTTTCGTTTTTTCGCAATTTCGCAAAATTGATTCAACTATTTGCAAATCTGCTTTGACCTAAAGTTGTAATCTGTAAAGAGATATACCGTGTGTAAATTTGAAGATCCAGCTTCTTTTGGTTCCCGAGATATCAAGGATAAACTTGTGCGGCTACAACCTCAATTCACAATGTATTAGTTAGAACTCATAATTACATTTTACAATTACATCTTCCCATGCAATTAGAATAGTAAAGAAATACAATGTGAGAAAGACAACAAAATTTAAATTTGATTTTAAGAAAACGAATGTTCTTTTAAATATTTGGGTTAATTTATTTAAAAATTCATAAAAATTTGGATGAAACACGGTCGATAAGATAATGCATTATCTAGCTTTCTTTACGCTCGTGGAATCTAATGATATATGATATATTCCGGTCCGGAGAAATGTGAAAGTTGCACATCTCCTGACTTACAAGTAACACATAGACAAATGTATAATAGATCTACCAGGTCGCAGTGGCATTGGGCACTCCATCTTATAATCTAATTCTTGAAGATTAATTTCATTAATATTAATTCTAAAACTAAAAAAACATACATAGCAAGTTATATTACTGAAAATAAAATATTATTTAAATTTTTAAAATACCCTGTGAATTATGGTTATAACCACACCAGTTTATTCTTGATATTTCCAAAACTAAAAAAAGATGGAACTTCACATTTTCATACTTGGGAATTTCGCAATTATCCGTTTTTTCACTATTTCGCCAAATGATTCAAATACTTGAATCGAATTTGCAACATTGCGAAAAAAAGGAAAACTGCAATATTTCCATAGGTCACCGTTATAGTTGAACTCCTAATTCTCTACTATCTAAAACAAAAAAAGGGAACGCATTAAAACAAAACTTATTTCTTAGGTAAAACTGTGTTATAAGGACACTTTTAACTATAGCCCTAACGATTTCATGTACGAGTGCAAAACATAAACAATTATGTATTTTGGCTAGAGAATTTATTTAATCTTAACTTCCTGGTTAAGCCTTTTGACACGATTTTTAGCTTTGTAAAAAGTGATATAAATTTGAATTTGTTTCTATTTTTTTTTTACTATAAGTTTGTTTGTGGTTTTGCATAGAAAAATATTAAAAGAATTTGACGGTTAAAATTTTAGTGGTTGAGAACTTTTTAGAATTTCATTTCTATAATCAAATTAAATAATATTTTTATAATCCTCATTTTCATTTTAGAAACATCAGAATATAGAAATGAAGTATTCATTTCAAAATTCCCTTTTTTTAAATACTTTCCCATACTTATTTGATTTAAGAGGAAAAATTTGTGATGTTAGTAGAAGTGTTATGAATAGAAATTCCTTTCAGAAACGATGTAATTTTGTTCCACAAATAGTTGGAATTCCTTGGAGCTAATAATACCGAAAGAACTTTATTTCATTGCGCAGAAAAAACGAATGTGCTTATATTAAAGTATCAGGACATTTTTAGATGGAATTGAATTTTGTTATAGAATGCGTTTATATTTAGAACTAATTGTCTTTTTATATTTCAAAAGAATGGAAAATTTCATTATCAGATTATCATAAATAAAATCTCTGTTTCTTGGTATTATTTATTAAATATTTATTATATTAAAGATATTTAAATATAAGATGTCTACTATAATCTTATTTAACATAGAAATGATGGATTTAATCCAGATGTCAAAATTAAATTACGCTAACTAGTACATTTAAATAAGGAACTAAAATAAATTAAATAACCTTTAACAAAATTAGGTTCAATAAATTTTGAGGGTCTTATTTAGAAATTTGTTGAAAAATATTTATTATTTTAATATTAAATATCGCTATATACATTGTAAAACGAGTGTGAAACATTCGAGCCGAAGGCGAGTGTTTTATTTTTTTTATTTTTTACACGTAAAATTTAAAAATTGATATGTTTCACAAGTGTTTCAAGTGAAATTTTAACTTGTGAAGTTACCGCTAACGGTTGGAATTCAAAATATAATAGTTTGTTTCAATTTAAGTTCTTGGTCATAAGGCAAATGCCTATTTTATTGTGACATTAAACATTTGTTTGCTTTAATTTTTGTGAAATAAATTTCCAATTGAAGCAATATAAGTCTATAATTATAATCTACAGATTTTCCTCTGATATCTACGTAAATCGAACAAAATAGCCAAATTATATGCAGATGGCTGTTGAAATGGTATATATTAAAATTTTAAAACAGGAAACGTTAACATAATCATGGTCCTATGGCATAGCCGAGAAGAATATTTCGTGTAATTTAAGGGCAACAATGGTGACCAAATTTTGACTTTGAGACAAATTTGTTGGCTAGGTTATGACATTTTTTTTCTAGTGAAATAAATTTTCATTGAGTGCAATAAAGTGAAACATTAAGAAACTCAAATGGATATCGAAAAGCGTATGTTTCGATACGGGAGTGCAGAAATGGTTTTTAATAATTTTAATTTTCTGCGAAGAATTATGTTTTTTTTTCAATTTGTAAATTATAAACACTCATGTTCTTACTTTAATAAAAGATTATTAGTAACTAATTTTTTTTACGTTGAATAAAATTGATATTTTAACGTTCAAATTTGTTTAGTCAAAGACAGTTTTATAACACCAAAGGCTTTCATGAATTATTAAAGCCACTAGTACTTTTTCTTGATAATTACAGAATCACCTCCGCAAGCACAATTAATCAACTTATTTGAAAGTTATTTTGATATTGGAGTTTTCAATGAAAATCCCAAACATTTTATAGCATGATCTTATCGGCCTACTTATATAAATAACTATTAAATTATGAACAGTACAATAATAATATTTTGTATAATATAATATTTATGCATTTTTGTTGCTTAAAATTGATATTTTTACATGCAAATTTGTTCTGTCAAAGTCATTTGTATAGAAGAAGTGCTTTGTGTTATTCTTAAAAGCACAAGTGTCTTTTGTTTATTAATATATTGTCACATTTATTTTTTTATATTGGAGTTTAAACTGTAAAATAGAAATTTAAACAGTATTACTGGAAGGGTTGATGGTTTGAGTGGATGGTTTTGTCTGAAATGGAACGAAACCGAATAATAAAATGAAAAGAATCAACCATTTAATCAAATGTGACGGATGATATTTCGTGTGTGATAGTAAGAGACGACAAGATAGAGTTTTCTCAATCATACCGTAGAATGAGGAAATGAAACAAGAATCAATGCAAGATTAAAAAATTTGAAGATAAAAAACGGTTTTTAGATTTCTGTTTTAATTTATTTGTATGAATACACAAATAAGCATAATTAAACATATGTGACTACTTAAAAAAGACTCTTTACGCTTGTGGCTTTAATGGTCCCTAGTGTTTAATAATGCCTTATCTTATCGATCTAATTTAAACAAAGAAACAATTATTTAGAAATATTAAATTATATTTTTAAAAAAATAGCTTACATTTGTATCGAGATAAGAATAAACTTAAATAAGAAAAACTCTTTCAATGTCAGTCGATTTAAGTTCCTTAATAGTTTGGAGGTGGGAAATTTATATTAATTCGTTGTGGCAGTTACGAGTTTGTTTGCAAACTTTTGAACTAATTGTTTTGTTATTAATTACTCTCCAAGTTTCGCTGGAAACTTGGCCTCGTAGAGTGAATACAGACACTTATCATTGAGTTTCATTTCCTTCAGCTGAAAGAAACTTTTCTGCACTAAAAATAAACTTGGTTATTCATCAGGAATGAATTGTCGAGTCCCTTATCTAGTCTTGAGCTCAGGATATAAATTTTCAATTGCTCAAGAATGTTACTGTACTTTTTATAATAAAAACTTTGATAAAAAATTATTAAAAACAATTGATTATCTCAGTTATCGAAAAAACAGTCTTATTGTTATAGATTTGAGTTAAAATCAACTTATTTTTTTAAAAAAGAAATAAATTTTTGACACTTTACATTTAAACTGTACAAAACCTAATGTTCTTTATTTAGATCAGTATAGATTTAATTGATTCTCATTTAATGGAAATTAATTTGAATATACCTTTCTTTTCATTAAAATCACCCTCCGACTTTCTATTTATAAACAGATTTGTATTTAGGTCAAAAAGTGAAAATGTAAAAGTGGGGAGTAAAAATGCAGACGAAATAATTCCCTACGTGTATATTTTAGCAATAAATTTGGCTTATTCTAATCAAATGTAAGTAATTCCGATGCTGATCACAGTTTCAGTATAAAAATACTACGTGACTGCATAAATAGGATGAAATTTGCAATTCAATTCCTCCTCATTGATTCTTTATTTTGATACAGACGAAGTGGTCTTTTGTAGATGAAATGGTGTTGTTTGTGCAATGTGATAATAATTGTGGAAGTTCCAGTATTTTTTATTGTCTTTTGTATAAATGAAAGTATGTAAAGAATATGAATCATTTAACATTCGACCTCACTTCGTGAATGAAATTTCATCTATAATGTTATGAACAATTATTAAAGGATATGGTCCTATAAGCTTTAGCGTCGGGCTATTTGTCCAATGTGTTGTACCATCCAAAGCCCTAACTAATGCACTTTGAGATTTCTATATCAAATAAATAACTTACGATTTAAATCTATCTTTTATACGAATTCGAATGTTGCGTTAATTTTGTAATTTAATTGCTTTTTAAACTGAAAATTTATGGTAATTTATGAAATCAGTTTGATGCTAAAACATACAAATTTTTTATTCTATATTTTAGGAATATGACATAGATCTACATAAGATTTTTTAGATATTAAAATGGTTTACGATTCTATTAACAGGAGTAGATTAATTGCAATAATTATCAACCACAATGCATAATGAGCTCAGTTTTCGATAGCCATCATTACTTTATTTGAATTCAAAAAATTTTTATACAATTTTCTCATAATTCGAAATATGGGTTTCTATACTTAAAAAATTAGTTACTGGCTGCCTACTTTGACATAGCGACCCAATTTTTCGCGCTGTATATATTGGACAGTAGATTATCAACTATTTGAGTTTTAAAAAATCACCAAAAACTCTCTCTTGTTGGCGCATTGGGAGAAAATATGCCCCCTATCGTAAAAGGATGAAACGATATTGCTGTATGGGAAAATTCGCATGCCTTTTTTAATTATTTGCAACAAACCTAGTCTTTTGTTTTATAGTGCAGACGATGGCCAATGATAAGACCTTTCTTCGTGCCAAAAAATTGAGATCAGATTGATACACTCCGAGATATAACTAAAATTTAATCGAAGACCCCTGTCTTAAAAGGATGAAACGCAGTGTACATTAGATTTAATATTACATAATTTTACTGATTTTCTCAAACAGAGACTCAACAGAACCATCGTAGTGCGCTTTCCCATTTAACAATTATAAGTTAAATGGGAAAGCGCACTACGATATGGTTCTGCTTAGTAGAGAGCTCCTGGGAAGATACGCTATGAATTGAATGAAAATAGAGTGCGATAAAAAATATCAATAAATAAATGAAAATAAATATCTTTTAGGAAACGGTATCATGTAATTTATTGTATTTGAATAGAAATATTAACAATACAGAGATAAGAGAAAAAATAAATACAATGTAGGTCTTATTAAAATTCCATCACGTAATTCAATGGGATTAGAGAGGACTTTAGCAAAGTAAAAAACATAATTTATTTTACAATTATTTTCGTATCAATTTGTGTTAATTAAATTGGAACCCAATATAAAAACGTAAAATTTGCAAATAATGTATTGAATTCTAATTAATGGGCCTGTTCATTATTTGAATGTTAAATATATAGTATATTTTTAAACCAAGTTGGAATGTGTTGCTTTTAAAAGTTTTAAAAAGCTTGATAATTCTTCTATCATTCTAAAGCTGCCCAATAGATGGCCATCAATATGAAATAAAATACAAGCCTTAAACAATAATGCATTATTGCTCCTTTAAGAATATCATATTTTTAGAAAAATTATAAATAAGAGACGATTTACGCAGCTAGATATCGCTGTTTAGAAATTGAAATAGAATAAAGTCAACTCTCGATAATTCAAACCTTCGGTAATCGAACCTCTCACTTTGTCGAACCTCTCACGAGGTTGATAAAAAGAAATAACTTTAAATAAAACTTATTACAATATATACAAATTAGTCAGTTGTTTGAACAGTTGTTTCTTGACAAAAAACTTTTTGGAGAAATATGTAAACGATAGATGTTAAAGGCTGAAATGAGCATGTAAAAGAAAATTATAAAGTATTTGTATTGAGGCTTTTAAATTTATTTATTTATTTATTATTTATTTTTTTATTGTTTACAATCAAACGATTATTACAAGGTTTAAGTATTTACAATTGGTTTTGTTTTTTTTTCTCTTTTTTTAAACTAAATAATAGACTAAACTAAGTTAAATTACATGGGGAGCTCAGCATGGTGATCATTTCCCTCCAATCGAGGGTCGGGGGAGACTCTAAAGGAAAATGCCCATTCGACGAACTCCAGTAGCATCCCCAAGCTCTCTCTCGTGGACAAAATTATAGCCATCTTCTCACATTCTGTGTGCCGGTCGGAGAGTAACGGCAGAAACCGGAGGCGACCTCTGGTGAGGTTGGGACCCCCAGATTCATTTACCCACCTAGTCCTGTAGGTGGGAAATGAATCTAGGGCTTGAAGGCTGCAAAGTTGGCAGAATCTCGATGGAAGAAATCTCTGGACTCTGCCCTTCCAATAAAAGGTTTGCGATCGCGTATTCTGGACTCTCAGTTGGAACAAAAGCCTGGCTCTTGAAAGTGCCATCGGGGCCCCCAGAACCCAATTGTCATGCCCGAGGAGAAGACCGTAAACCGGACAGTATGAGGAGTTTACAGCCCTGTCGTAGTCAATCCTCGAGAAGGAGGCTTTTAAATAAAAATTTTTTGTTTATATTTAATTAATCGACTTTGAGATATTAGAATTTGAAATTTGTGTAAATATTTAACTTATTTTAGTGCTTTGTGTATAAAAAGATAAAAAAAATAGCCTATGGAGGATTAAAGTAATACAATAGTGCTAAAGCCTATAGAAAAACAATGTAAAAAAATAATAATATCAAAATTATATTCGTACACGAAATCAATACTAATGCAAATAAATGGATTTAAATTAAAATTTTGGTAAAACTCAAATTTTAAGAAAATTCACTATAAAATCTGATAAATACCATTATTTTATTGATGACACATCTTCCGGATCCTATGTGCACAGTATTTTAAAGAAAAAATTTCCATTTCAAATTTAATTCACTTGTCAAAGTGATTCAATACATTTAAAACGAACAGAAGGTAAGGTATGCAGTAAAGACAGCAGCTTTTGTATGAATTAAGCATGCTGTGCTTCTAGCTGGGGCAGCACAAATATAAGATTTTAATAGATTTTTTTCATAAAAATTGAAATATAATCTGTTAGAAATCGGCAAATAAAAGTCAAAAATTTTCTTGTTCTTGTATTAACAAATTTATAACATAACCATAATAATATAATATTAATAAATATTGTTGCTATATAAATTTTATTGATGGATCGCCAGCTCAGGAAGAAAAATCTACACAACACATTCTTATGATTTAAATAGCCCAATTAACAATATTAAACCATTCCTGTAAAGTGGGAAGATCTTTACTGCCCTAGAGGTGCTGAATAGCGGGTCTCCTTAAACATTTTTCTTTTCCCATATCTTATTCAAATATATGAATAAGTGGTATAATCGCGAAGCCCGTTCCGCACCCTCAACCTACCAATAGCATATCCTAATTTTTACAAAGTAATTAACAATCATTGATTTCTTTGAAGGAATTCCTAATTAATATGAATATCAAAATAATAAAAAGGGTATTAAAATATTTTAGTTTATTGTAACAAAAGCATTCATTAGTTGTAATATTGTT
>JXOV01017197.1:23692-36285 GCA_001014945.1 Clogmia albipunctata | reverse complement strand
AGTACTTTTTATATCAAAATTGGGAAAAATGCTTAAAATTTATTATAATCATAAATTAAATCAAATTCTTATTGTTTCGTTTTAGATCCTTCAACAAAAGAATCAGATTCGATGGCCCTAAACGCCTTGTTGTGCTGTCATCATCAGACGGTGTTCAATTACAAGCCAGAGTTATGGGAAGAGCTGTTGTCGGACCAATTAAACATTTCCAATATCACAGAGTTTATAAAACGAAATGAGGAATACATAAGGTCGAACATAATCAACGATTTCGAGGAGCATTCTTCTCAAATGTACGAAAATAGTATCGTCACTCTGTCCAAATTGGACCCTGAACAGGTTTTGGCAATTGTTGTCGATGTGGTGGCAAAGGAACTGAAGCGACCCGAGATGGGAAATGTTTCTGATTCGGATTATTTTACGTATTTAACACCAGAAGGGGAACTGTATGACAGAAGTGTGTTACCGGCGGAAGATTCGAAGCAATCCACTGCTCAGCTGAAAAGAGAGAGCAAAGTGTACAGCTATAAGGAGCAACTGGAGGAGATTCAATTGAGGAAAGAGCTAGAAGAAAAACGTCGTAAAGAAGGCAAACTGAAACCGATCCAATATACGCCCAAACAGAAGGAGGCAATCAAGAATCAAATGGACAAGGAGTCAGCAATTCGAAGTCGTCTAAAAGAGTTGCACCATTCTCTGACCAAAATCCACAAGATAATTGATTGTGCTTCGAAAGGGAATGGTCAGATCTTTTCACAAAATTTCGCATTTTTACTACCCAGTGTTTTAAACCTCTTTCATAGTCCTTTAGCGGCTCCCATTCTGGTCAAAATGTACTATAATTTTAGAGAAATCGCCTTCCCAGAATCGGATAAAAAGTTATTGAATTTGGGAAATTCCTTGGCGATAGCTACAATTCGTCTTTACGAACCGCATTGTGACCTAAATCCAGACTGGGCTGCAGAAAAATTGGAAGAAGCAGTCGTTAGGAACTTGAATGACTTGACCGAATTCATATCCCAGTACAAACGGTCGGAAGAGGAAGACGATGATGATGATGAAAATTACGATCATCTCTTAACAGCTCCAGCCTTCTGTTATGCGTTCATGTTCTTGAACAAGGCCCTGAGGAATAAAGTAATTAGAACGGAAGAAGACTTGATGATTAATGGAATTCAAGTCCTAAGTCGACACGCTCAGATTCGAGGAAATACAGAAGCGGGATCTACGGACGATTTCAGGCATCCCAAATACATGCCCAGATTAGAAATGATGGAACTGTTACTTAAACTAATCAGCGAAGAGAGAGGCAGAATTCAAACCCAGGCCGTGGCTGCCTTCCTAGATGTGGCAGAGTCCAGTAATGGAAAGGCTTTCGCGGCTCAGCCTACGAAAGAAATTTTTGAACTTCTTTTAACTGCTTTGGAAAATCGTCTAGAAACTATTCGAGATGTAGCCTTAAGGGCTCTTTTAATTTTGATCAACACGTTTGAGGGCTTCTTCAACAATCATGAGGATCTTAAATTGAGACTAATTAGACGTCTTTGGATAGCCAAGCACGATGTCTGTGAAGAGAATAAGGAAATTGCAGAGGTTCTGTGGGAAAATGCTGAATTGGAAAGGCCAGAAAAATCGTTTACTGAAGAAGTAATGAAGGATTGTATTCATCCAGAAGGTGACATCCAAAGAGCAACAGCAATGGCCCTAGTCTCAATTCTCAGTGAAGATAGTTCCGGTTTGGGTGAAATGATCAAAAAACTGTTTGCGACTTACAACGAGAAATTGGAAATGATTCCAGCGATAGTGGATCAGTTTGATCGAATCGTGGAGCCTGCGATTGATCAATGGGGACAGAGAAGGGGTGTTGCTTATGCCCTGTATTACACCGCAAGATTTTTAAATGAACAGCAAGTTTATGAAGTGATTCAATTTATGGTTGCGAAGGGATTGGGAGACAGAGATGAAATGGTCCATAAAGAAATGCTAACAGCTAGTTTGGAGATTGTTGAGTTGCATGGAAAGGAAACTATTGCAAAGTTGTTGCCTGTTTTTGATGACTTTTTAGACAAGGCGCCAAAGTCCAGAACTTTTGATAACATTCGCCAGGCCGTGGTCATTTTGATGGGCTCTCTGGCCAGGCATTTAGAAAAGGATGATGAAAGAATTCAACCTATTGTTCGAAGGTTAATTGCAGCGCTGTCAACCCCATCAGAAAGTGTCCAAGAGTCTGTAGCTAATTGTCTGCCGCATCTAGTTCCCCATATCAAAGACGATGTCCAGCAAATGGTAAAGAAATTACTCCATCAACTTACAAAATCCGAAAACTATGGAGAACGTCGAGGTGCTGCCTATGGTATTGCGGGAATTGTCAAAGGTCTAGGTATATTGTCATTGAAACAGTTGGACATCATGCCAAAGCTTACACAATATATTCAAGAAAAAAAGAATTACAAGTCAAGAGAAGGAGCTCTGTTCGCTTTTGAGATGCTGTGTAAGACGTTAGGAAGACTCTTTGAACCATACATTGTCCACGTTCTACCGCACCTGCTAAACTGTTTTGGAGATTCTACTACATATGTCCGGCAAGCGGCAGACGACGCAGCTAAAGTTGTTATGGCCAAACTATCAGCTCATGGAGTGAAATTAGTCTTACCTAGTCTCTTAAATGCCCTAGACGACGATTCCTGGAGAACTAAAACCGCTTCTGTGGAACTGTTAGGTGCTATGGCTTACTGTGCCCCAAAACAACTATCATCATGTTTACCAAGCATCGTCCCTAAACTAATTGAAGTCCTTGGCGATAGTCACTCTAAAGTTCAAGAAGCTGGAGCGGGAGCCCTTAAAGTCATCGGGTCCGTGATTAAAAATCCAGAAATTCAAGCGATAGTACCGATTCTTTTGAAGGCTCTAGAAGATCCGTCTAATAAGACATCGAAATGTTTGCACAGTTTATTGGAGACAAAGTTTGTCCATTTCATAGACGCCCCTTCGTTGGCTCTTATAATGCCAGTTGTTCAGAGAGCCTTTATGGATCGATCGACAGAGACTAGAAAAATGGCGGCAAAGATCATTGGAAATATGTACAGTTTAACTGATCAGAAGGATCTTACTCCATATCTACCGAATATTATTCCTGGATTGAAAACATCTTTGTTAGACCCAGTGCCGGAAGTGAGAGCTGTATCAGCAAGGGCTCTAGGAGCCATGGTTCGAGGTATGGGAGAATCGTCCTTTGAAGACTTGCTACCATGGCTGATGCAGACTCTAACATCGGAATCGAGCAGTGTGGATCGAAGTGGTGCCGCCCAAGGTTTAAGTGAAGTTGTAGGTGGCTTAGGTGTTGAAAAGCTACACAAATTGATGCCGGAGATTATTGCAACAGCGGAAAGGAATGACATTGCTCCTCATGTCAAGGATGGATACATTATGATGTTTATCTACATGCCAGCAGCCTTTCCAAACGAATTCACACCATACATTGGACAGATTATCAATCCAATCTTGAAAGCCCTGGCAGATGAGAATGAATATGTGAGAGAAACGGCTCTTAAAGCTGGTCAGAGGATTGTGAACATGTATGCAGAGTCGGCAATTGCTTTATTGCTGCCTGAATTGGAGAAGGGACTGTTCAATGACAACTGGAGGATTAGATACAGTTCTGTTCAACTGCTTGGTGATCTATTGTACAGAATTTCGGGAGTGTCCGGAAAGATGACTACGGAAACTGCAAGTGAAGATGATAACTTTGGAACAGAACAATCTCACTCCGCTATTATTAGTTCGTTGGGACCAGAGAGGAGGAACCGAGTTTTGGCAGGACTGTATATGGGTAGAAGTGATGTCTCGTTGATGGTTAGACAAGCGGCGCTTCACGTTTGGAAGATTGTGGTGACAAACACGCCTAGAACTTTGAGAGAAATCCTACCCACTCTGTTCAGTCTTCTGTTGGGTTGTTTAGCCAGCACAAGCTACGATAAAAGACAGGTAGCCGCCCGGACCTTAGGAGATTTAGTTCGAAAATTGGGAGAAAGAGTTCTGCCAGAAATTATTCCAATTCTAGAGAGAGGCTTAAATTCGGATCAAGCAGATCAAAGGCAAGGAGTTTGTATTGGATTATCGGAAATTATGGCGAGTACTTCTAAGGATATGGTTTTATCGTTTGTGAACAGTTTAGTTCCGACTGTAAGGCGGGCTTTAAGCGATCCTTTACCCGAAGTTCGCCAAGCCGCTGCCAAAACGTTCGACTCTTTACATGCAACTGTTGGCAGTAGAGCCTTAGACGACATTCTACCATCAATGTTGAACGGATTAAGTGATCCAGATCCTGAAGTAGCAGAAAATACTTTGGACGGTCTAAGGCAAGTGATGGCTATTAAGTCTAGAGTTGTATTACCTTATTTGGTACCGCAATTAACATCAAATCCAGTTAATACTAAAGCCCTATCCATTTTGGCGTCAGTAGCCGGAGAAGCCCTTACTAAATACCTTCCCAAAATTCTGCCAGCCCTGTTAACGGCATTGATCACAGCACAAGGACAACCTAATGAGTCGGCGGAATTGGAATACTGTCAAGCTGTTATTTTGTCAGTAAGTGATGAAGTTGGTGTCAGGACTATTATGGACACTCTAATGGAGTCCACAAGGTCTGATAAAACTGAAGTGCGTCGAGCTGCAGCAACCTTACTATGTGCATTCTGTAGTCACTCTCCAGGAGATTATAGTCAATATATTCCGCAATTACTAAGAGGATTATTGAGACTGTTGTCTGATTCAGATAAGGAAGTTCTTCAAAGGTCGTGGGAGGCTTTAAATGCAGTCACAAAAACATTGGATTCTGGCCAACAAATCGCCCATGTGTCTGATGTTAGACAAGCTGTACGGTTTGCAGCAAGTGATTTGAAGAGTGGAGAAGAACTGCCTGGATTCTGTCTACCAAAGGGTATTTCGCCTTTGTTACCAGTTTTTAGGGAAGCGATTTTGAATGGATTGCCTGAAGAAAAGGAAAATGCTGCTCAAGGTCTAGGAGAAGTGATTAATCTAACATCTTCATCGTCCCTTCAGCCTAGTGTGGTACATATAACCGGTCCTTTAATTAGGATATTGGGAGATCGTTTCAACAGTGGCGTGAAGGCGGCAGTCTTAGAAACCTTGGCGATTTTGCTGAAGAAAGTCGGAATTATGCTTAAACAGTTCTTACCTCAATTGCAAACTACGTTTTTGAAGGCACTTCACGATCCCAACAGGGCTGTACGTATTAAAGCGGGTCAGGCATTGAGTCAATTGGTTACAATCCACTCTAGGCCAGACCCACTGTTTGTTGAAATGCACAATGGAATTAAAGGGAACGACGACAGTGCTGAGAGAGAAACAACTCTACATGCTTTGAGAGGAATCATTTCGCCGGCTGGAGATAAAATGACTGAGCCCCTTCGAAAGCAAATCTATCAAACGTTAGTGTCAATGCTGAGTCACCCGGAGGATGTAACCAGAAGTGCTGTGGGAGGTTGTTTAGGTGCCCTTTGTCAGTGGTTAAGTCCTGAACAGTTGGATGATGCACTTTTGCATCATATTTTAGTGGATGAGACAGACGATTGGGCTCTGAAGCATGGTAGATCTGCGGCTTTGTTTGTAGCTCTGAAAGAATGTCCTTCAAAGGTCTACACTTCAAAATATGAACCGAAAATTTTGAAATTCATAACAAATTGCTTACAATCAGATAAAATACCGATAGCTTCGAATGGTGTAAGAGCGGGAGGTTTTCTACTTATTTATTGTTTCCAGGACGGAGTTCAAATCCCAGCCACTTTATTGGCGCCATTTATCAGATCGATGAACCACCAGAGCAATGAAGTGAAACAGATTCTGCCGAAGATGACTGCCTATTTAGCTAGTCGAGTGCCTGCGGAAAAGACGGCGCCCGAATTCCTGAGAGCCCTCATTCCAATGCTGGTCAACGGCACAAAAGAGAAGAACGGATATGTAAAATCAAATTCAGAACTCGCCCTAGTGTCGGTGTTGAGGCTCCGAGATGGAGATGAGACGCACCAAAAGTGTTTATCGCTTCTGGAAGTTGGTGCACGAGAATCCCTAACAGAAGTAGTGACTAAAGTACTTCGAAAAGTGGCTCTGCAACCCGTCGGAAAAGAAGAGGAGCTGGATGACACTCTTTTGTCGTGAAATTATGGTCAAATTAAACTATCTCCCTAACTGGATTTTATAAACTACAGTTTGAATAAAAGATTTAGTCATATATTTAACTTTGTGTTTATATTTATTTGTCACGGTTTTGTCCAGCCCCCAAATTTTTGCTCCAATTCCTCAGCAACTTTCAGAGTAAGGTGATCATTTCCTGGATTGGCAACAATTTGTATTCCAATCGGCATTCGATTTCTATCCATTCCGATTTTAGCGTTTGTGACCGGCATTCCCAGGGCATTGAACACCATCAAATAGGACGTGTCCACCAGTTTACAAAATATTTTGTAATGTTCCTCAGCAACTGTGGGAAAAGAGGGATATAAAAAGACTCCATTATCTCCCAATAGCTCTTGAAATTCTTGTTTCAGATCATTCGTTATGGCTTCGTATTTTCGGATCATCGAATCCGGAAGATGGTTAGCGTAGCATTGTAAATAGCCTATGATTATTGTTGAAAAGGTAAACTTGGAGCATCCAAAAAGGAATTTAAAGAACTCCCTATTTAGATGTTTGCTCTTTTCTCCTTCCCATTTCTCGTTGAATATTGTCTCTAGGTCTTGTAATCGCAACATTTGTGATGTGGATATGTCGAAGGAGTGCTTCATTTTGGATATTTGATGCTGTTTGGCGTTTAAAAAGTTTACAGTGTTCATAAAAGATGCTTTTATGTCCGAATCTATTGGTCTGGTTAGCCCCGAAGGACCATCATCTTCCATGTAAAACACTTTTATGTCAGTTAAATCCACTTTTGAATCTAATTTCTTTAAAATTGGTAGATTCTGTGGCAAATTCGGATCAGACATGGCTTTTAAAAGTATTGTTAAGTCCTTTGCAAATCTGGCCATTGGTGCGATTGAGAAAAAGTATCCCCAATTTGGTGCAGGACTGTTTGGAACATGTCCTAAAGGAGATACTAAATGTGGAGTCGGTTTATGGCC
Organism: Clogmia albipunctata; assembly: GCA_001014945.1. Lineage (NCBI taxonomy): Eukaryota > Metazoa > Arthropoda > Insecta > Diptera > Psychodidae > Clogmia > Clogmia albipunctata. The sequence continues at coordinate 29,149 of JXOV01017197.1, read as the reverse complement.
GTAAATGCCAGTAAAGCAAGCTGGAAGACGAACGGATCCACCTACATCTGAGGAAAGACCAAATAAAGAGCACCCAGAACCGACCAGAGCTGCCTCTCCACCAGAACTACCTCCACTAGTTCGTTTTAAATTGTAGGGATTCTTTGTAAGTCCAGTTACAAAGTTATAAGTCTCCCATTGCATACAAAGTTCTGGAGTATTGCTCACTAAAAGGATAATTACTCCACTTTTTCTCAATTGAGCAATACTTGGAGCGTCTTCTAACGCCCTTCTATGATTTTTGTAACGTCTACCAGCCTGATTGGACATTCCAGCAACCGCTATACTCTCTTTTATAGTGACTGGAATTCCTAGAAGTGGAGTTTCTCTTTCTAATTCCTCCACAGTTTTTAATTTTGATTGAATGAAATTATCAATACTTTTTGCATCTTCTAAAGCTCCTTCAAATCTTTCTTCAACAATGGCGTTTATCAAAGGATTCACCTCTTTGCATCGGTCTATGTAAGCCTGGACGACATCCTCGCTCTTTATTTGTTGTGTCCTTATCATTGGAGCTAACTCATGGGCTGGTATCTCAAGTAGGCGATTCTTCATTGGCGGCAGCTTTTGGTCTTTTATCCTCGAGCATTTTATCCAACTGTATGGGACCACGAACCAGCTGAAAAACACCATAAAGCTGCGCATCGTCCTCCTCAGCAGCCATCCCATGATTCTGTAAATAGACAAAAGATAATACAGCTTTAGTTTAACAAGCCGAACAGGTGCTTCGTCAATATATTCCAAATCAACCCAATCGCAATCCTTTGTTTAAATTTCGCTTTCCTCTCCCCGTCGTCTCTTACTTGTGTTATTGTTTCCTCAAACACCGAAAAAACACTGTTTGTTGACTTTAAAACGTTCGTATTTACCATTTATAATGGATAATTCACACTAATTTATTACATAATTACAATTTGTAATGACGCTCACGCCTCTGGAAATCGGCTTCTGCAGAAGCAGGAAGAGCAGAGAAGAGACACGCCAAAACGTGATTATTGACAATGTATTGACAATTGGAATTAGAGAAGCCCCCCGGTCCCACAGCGAGCGACTAATTTTGTTTACCCCCCAAACATATGTAACAGATCCGGTTTATTTTAAAAACTGGACTTGTTGTCTAATTTTATAACAATAACCGCGTTTAGTAGCTCGCATGTGGGGCCAAGCGACTCCAACCACAACTATAAGAAAATGAAATTAATATTGTATTGATTTGAATTAAATTTTAATCAATAAATAAGATTTTATTTAGACAATATTAAGAGAGAACAAATGTTTTACTCAGTGTCTAGTACTTATTTCACAATCCAGCTACATATCTCATATAATAAAATCTTTACGAAACTATTAGAATACTCAAATATGCTTAAAGCCTACTGAAAACCTGAATAAATAATTTGATAATATTTATTTTATTTAATATGAACATAATAAATTGTCTTATTATGCAATGCTATATCAAAAAGTATTTTTTTCATTGATTTGAGCTTTAAATGTTTTACTGTTTTTTTTGTAAAAAAAATCATATACGAACAAATTTGGCTTAATGTCATATCAGAATTTAAGAGAAAAATCTCACTTTCGGTATAATATTTTACATTTGTTTTCTCGTTAACATGTTTGTAACATATTCATGAGTAACTTTTACGTTTCTTTTGTTTTTTTGTATTATCTCTGGTTCTTCGTCAAGCAATTAGCTCGGTTAAGTTTTTTGAGTGTTTAATTTGATTTCTATCATTAAGTGATAAATTTCCTGGACAAAACTGATAAGTACTATCGATTGTTTTCACAAATCAACATATATATTCGATAGTAATGCCAAATACTCTCNTACGTTTCTTTTGTTTTTTTGTATTATCTCTGGTTCTTCGTCAAGCAATTAGCTCGGTTAAGTTTTTTGAGTGTTTAATTTGATTTCTATCATTAAGTGATAAATTTCCTGGACAAAACTGATAAGTACTATCGATTGTTTTCACAAATCAACATATATATTCGATAGTAATGCCAAATACTCTCTCGACCGAATTTTAAACAAAATTTTATGCATTTTTATATAAATTAACACAAAAATTTTAAAAAATCCTCTTTTTAATTAAAATTCAGTTAAGCGGCCACTATTTTAAATTATTAATTTGAAATATTTTGCATCTCTCTCTTGCTCATAGCCGTAAGTAGGCGTAGTTCAACAGTTTTTCGATAGGTGGTTTATTTCAGATTTATATTTATTTGATAATTATCCGTTAAAAACTGTCAAACTACAGTTAAACCACATACAACACAACTGACGTCCATATAAATTTGGTGAATTTCTTTCACGGAGGTCTACTAAAGAAAAAGCACACGTGCTTTAAAGAATTCATTATAGCACTCTTGCTATAAGAACGAGTTTGACATATTAAATTTTAATGCCATAATATCATTTTTATGCAACCAAAATGCATAAAAATAAATAACATATTGATGGTACGGAGGAACAACGACGTAAGTGCTAAAATATCAATTTTACTGAGGAGCAAGAAATAAAATTGAAAACGATGTATAGTAAGTGACATAATGTAATGATACTTTAAGACTATATACGAATATATACTTTATTTTCATTTCAGATTATTAGTTTGAGAAAACATCTGTTTTGTCTTCAATACTTATTAAACCTGTTCTGTAACTAATAATTTAAAAATAATACGTGTGACCTAACTTGTTTAACCTAACTAGTTTTTAAAATTATTTAGTTTCCCTTTATTTTAAAAAATACACATATAGGAAAAGAATGAACGAATGTTTCATAACAATTTAATTATTGATCATTGCAAATTTAATTAATGGATAGTATTACTTAGTTTGTGAATGATCATAGATTGTAATATTTTTTTACTAAGGCGTAAATACTTTTATTACAAAATGATGTCCCATTACCTGAGTGCTAATTGATGATCATCGACTTGTTATATTGCATTATAATGGAACTTCCATTGTTACGAGTATTACAAACTTAGCATGATTGATTACACAGAAAATGAGATTCACTTCAAGGAATTCGCACAATTAAGAGAAGTTACTTCAAAAAGTGGTAATTATTTACAAAATCTCACATCATCGGTTTAAATGGATTTAGCCCTGAATACACTATTTTCTAAACCTTTACAAATAAAATTAAACTCTTTCAGTTATTGAAATAAAACTTACTCATAAAAAATAATTGAGAAATTACTTTCGATATAATCCAACACCGCGATCAACAAGTTCATTTTGATCTTCAATAAAAACAAACGCCACACTATAACGGAAAACAAAATTTCACCAAGCTTCTTTGATTTGACTAAATTCAAATAAGAACGCGTGCGGTAAGATTGGTTATCACTTGGTTTAGATTTGATTTTTATGTTCTTTTTATTACAAATTCCGGGTGATGACCAGTCTCACAACTTTCTGAATTAATACTGGTCACTTGTTTCCGAATTTCTGCAGGGCAAAATCGATATCGAGTAAATAAGAGATACAAACACACGAAGACACTGTGTATTGGACATTGGCCATTAAACAATTGAACAACACCCATCACATTTATATATGTACATAAACTGTTCTACAGTTTGCACTTTTTTCTGTTTGTCCAGCTATTTTTTACCTCGGAAAATACACTTTCAATATCCAATTTGTAGGTCTTACAAATTAACCACATACCTTAACGTATTCGACCAATTTGTCGTTTTTGCAATGGCCAATAATCACTTTAGAACTTCATTTTAATTTCAAATATTTTGTTTTTTCTTATAATTTAACTAACAAAATGGTATTGGAAAAATAAACCTCTGATCTCTAGTTAATCTTTTAACAGCTGAAAGAAGAATGATTGTGTTTGAAGAAATGAATGCGGAATAGAATAAATTTTCGCTGCTATACCTGAACTGTGTGTGTGTTGACCCCTTTAAAACAGCTGGAATGTGCCGGTTTGAGCTCCAAATTAAAACAAGATGTTTCATATTAATGATATGCATGTTTAGGCGATTGTTTTTTGGTAATATACTCATTATTTTGATCGTTTCTGTTTACTTCCCACTATTCAAAAAATGTTTCATTTTTTATTGCATGGTACCCAGTATCTAATCATGTTTTATGCACTTTTGTTTAATCAAAATCTTATTACAGCTGTAACATTTGTTTTGTTAAGGACATCTTATAGACACAATGCATACTTTTTACAGTAGTAATTCAATGGAAATGTATGATTTCTGTTTTATTTTTTACATTAGGTAACATGATTTACTCAAGGTCGCTCTTGAAAATTAAACAACGGTCACACTTAAAAAAAAACAATTCTTTATATTTGTGCTAATCCAGCTGAAATTTTAATTATATATTTATACGACATAAATAATATTGCACAGATCAATAATTTTAAATTAAAGTTTTTTAAAAAAAATTCAAATTTAAAGGTTCACTAGAAAATCTGATAACTTTCATTATTATATTGAGAACACATCTTCAGCATCCTGTTTCAATTGTATTTTAAGGACCAAATTTCAACTTAAAAATCAAATTACCTTTCAATTTCTATTTTATTGTAAAAAAATTTAAAATTGTCGAAATGAATTCTCTGAATTAAGCAAGTTGGTTGATAAATATTGATTTTGAATTGGGCTATAAAATTTCCAATTACAACGTTCTTTGCTATATGAACGGCCTACTAATTTGTATGAAACAGGGTTCTTGTTTCTTCTACTTGGTGTAGCGCAAATGTCTTAATTCTCGATCTACGTTGTTTAAATAACTATCTGAAACGATTTTTAATTGTTTTATAGTGCATTTAAAAAAAAATTATTGTAAAATTTATTATTTTCAATGAATTTGTAAACAACATTATAAAATTGAAGAACTATATTCCTTATTTCCATAAAAGCGAAGTATTTTATTTATATTTGTATAAATTAAGTCGAATTTTAATACTTATTAATAAGCAGAAAATGTATATAATACGAGGTAAAAGGATAACCTTTTTCTTTCCCTTAAAATAATACCCCGCAAAACCGTTTCTACACAGTGAATTCAAATATTTGAAATTGACACGCAAAAAAGCCGGTGTTTTGTTTTATTTTGCCGGGGACTAATTTTTCCAATAGAAGATTTTCTCGTTAATTAAATTACCCCAGCCCCTGTTTAAGCTTCGAATAACCAGTTGCAGTACCGCAGAACATGTCGTGGATACCACTCGAGTCTGATCCTGAGGTAATTCGATTTGTGTGGGAAAGTGAAAAATGAGAAAAGCTAATAAAATTTCTTTGTTCAGATTTTAACCAAATATTTGCACAATATTGGTGTCCCGCCCAAATGGCAAATCACTGACGTCTTTGGCTTGGATGAGGACAGCTTGGCCAGTTTGCCTCAGCCTGTGAAGTCTTTTATTCTGCTGTTCCCAGT
>JXOV01017197.1:4435-23533 GCA_001014945.1 Clogmia albipunctata | reverse complement strand
GTCTCCGATAAGTATGAGGCTTTTCGCGCCGAAGAAGACGCCGAATTGAAGGCGAAAAATATTGAGCACCCCGCTGATTTGTTCTTCATGAAGCAGAAAATCTCCAATGCTTGTGGAACCATCGCCATAATCCATGCCATCGCTAATTCTGGAATTGAGCTGAATGATGGCATTTTGAAGTCGTTCCTCGCTTCTGCCAAAGATAAAACAGCTGAGGAGAGGTCTGACTTGCTGGAGGAGGAAAAGGCGTTCTCCCAGTCCCATGAGGGAGTGGCCAATGAGGGTTTGACCAACCCCAATGCGCCTGTCCGTCATCATTTCATTGCTTTAACCGCTTTCAATGGATCTCTGTACGAGCTGGACGGTCGCAAATCATTCCCCATTAATCACGGCGCAACTACTCCCGAAACCTTCCTCAAGAGCTGCGCCGATGTCTGCCAGAAGTTCATGGCTCGTGATCCAGAGGATGTCAACTTCAATATTGTCGCTTTGGTCCCAATGTAAAACATGAAGACCTTAACATCCATACTGAACTTATTTTTATAATTATCCATGTAAGCCTTTGCACTGAATTTATAAAATCATTATCATATTGAAATAAATGGCTTCGCAAGCAAAATTGGATTTACCTGGCAATGGAATGAGAATTTCAGTAGAAGTGTTTGTTCTTTGTATCAGTTTTGAAAATATTATTTGCCCTAAGTAAAGAGCAAATATTTGCATTCGTTGAGAGCGTTTACACCAAATGTTAAAGCAACTAATTTGCTTGTTTTGTTATTCATCCAATTCTGTTTGTAAAGATAGATCTTTTAATATACAAAGTCAAGTTGGTCCATACGAATCATAACTAATCCAATTAGATTTTTTGTTTGTGATTATTTTTCTAAAATAATTCCGTGCCATTTAGGCAATAAGTATAAACTAAGTTGGTATATGATATATATTTGATTGAAATCAAGTTCAGTTATTACAATATCGGCCTAAGCTGAAAGTCAGCTGTTACTGTTATCATCTTATGAAGGTGAATTTTTTTATACTTTCAACGAATTTTTATAAAAAGCTGTATTCTACACTCTTGAATAAAAATTATTCCCACGACGGAACAAGGGGTTGTCTCAACCTCAACCAACGGGTGTTAGACTGTACACGACTGTTTGTTTTTCAGTGTATTATTAGTCAGTTAATAGCACCTAGACCGGTTGTAAACGGATCCAGTCAATCCGCCCATTTTATTTATTTGTTTGCGCCATTACTTATTTATAATTCGCTATGAATATGATTTCGTAATGTTATTGATATACATAAATGGTAACTTTTTCGCGCTAGAAAAATATCCGCCCGGGATTTGATCCCACGACCTCGAGGAGGGTGTCTAGTGTGCTAACCACTAGGACACAGAGGCAGATAACTTTCTTGAATGGTCTATCTAAAATCCTGGATTTTCAATCAGTATTATGAAATTCTGTAAGAGTTTTAAATGGAAACTAAATAATAAGCTTATTATAAGGGTTTGTTATCGATTTTTAAAATTATTATTTATTATTGCTTACTGATTTGTGATTTGAACTGTATTATGTTTCTTTAATTTTGCAACTGGGATTTGTGGCTTAGGTGCAATGGTGATCACATACAAGCCAACTCAGACAAACTTCTGAGGGATTTAAACCACCTTTATAAAAGTAGTGACCTTGGTATTCTTTCAGCTCTACTTTTGTAACAATAGGTATCAAAGTAGTAAGTGCGATTTCGATACATTGGATCACTTTCTTCTGAGATGCGATTGTCTCAAAGTATAAACCAGTACGGATGACGGGGTGTCTTCATGAATCTCTTAAGAGAGGTAATGAGATTCAATTTCAATTAAATAATCATGTGGCCCTAAGCCTAACTAGTATTGTTTTTTTCTTAAGTTCTGGTTAAGGAAACGTTAAAGAATAAAAAGATAAGAATTTTTTTTAACTGTTTATGGTTTTATTTTAAAAGTTTTAGCTTGAACATTACCATATGAAAATATAGAAATAAATATAAAAATTAAAAAATATGGCCTCACAACATGCGATCGTTAAATTCAAATTGATCCGCCACTTTTGCATTTGTGTGAGTGTTGTCAGATCTTGTTGATCATCTTCTTCTTGTGCAATTCTAAACAAAAGTGTGGTTCCAGTTTTTATTGGCCATCGATAACAATTCTTTAACAGGTAAACAAAATAAGGAAGCTCTATAGTAAAGTAATCAACAACTTGTATTAGAAATATAGATAAATGCTTATAAATATGAGCATTATACATTTAAAGAGAGTTTCTAGATTTATTTGCTAAGTTTCTGGAGATCGTAGACGGTTTCCAGGACTGTGGCCATGCTCCAGGCCTGAGTTCGGCAGGAGTCTCGACAATACGAGCCATTCGAGTTGGTTAATTCGGGCAGTCCCCTCCAATGGCCCTTTTGAATCTCCGCCAAATGGGCTGTTAAAATGGACCACGTTTCGGCGATCGTTTCCTTCAAGCAATTGTTTTTGGCAGCGAAAATCAAGCGAGCTCTTAAATAGAAGCCGATTGGCCAAACCCACTCTGGTCCTTGATGGTAATTCGCTCCATGGGCCACAACAGCATCTGTTCCGTCGTTGCTATTATCATAATCTCCACGATATCCCCAATCCTCGAAATCTAGAGTTTTCATGCCAAGAGGTCCAAGCAAATACTTTTTGGCCATTTCTAGTGCCTTCCAGGCATTCTGGGGATTAAATAATTCCGGAGCGGCGACCATTGCGACTGTGAAATTGGGTCTCAGCTGGAAATCTTGCCACTCTTCTGTTGCTCCTACGGAGTCTTTGTAAATATTTCTTTTGTTAGCTAATGGCACGTCTTCAGGTCCAACGAAGAATTGTTGCTCAAAGCTGTCCTGAATTTTTTGGGCCATTTCTTTGAAGGACCACTCTATTTTTTCTCCCGTCTTAGTTACTCGGGTAACTGATTTGTATGGGTAGGTTTTCTTCTCACTAGCATCTGAAAATAATGGTTTAGAAAGGTATAGTGGTGTTAGAAGATCTTTTAATGGCTAAAATATTTTTATGAAATCAAGAAAATGAACTTACCTATTAGAAATTGAATAGTGGCCATTTGAAGTCCCACCAATTCCACAGCAGATCCATCTCTGGGCGTGCTTGGCTTTCCACGATTTCCTGCTTTGTCGGACGATCCCATCTTATCCATCCAGGTGCCACAGTTGGCGTTATTTCCGCCGAAAACGAATCCAGTAACGGGATGAATTCCGATTTGATTATTGAATCCCTTTTCCGTCATATGAGCATCGATGGCCGTTCCAGCATTTCGTTCTCGGTAAAGTAATCCCTGGAAATGAACTGAAATCGCCTCCTGAATCACATCGTACAAGAATTGATCCGCTTCTCCGGCTCCCTTTGCTTCAGAGTCGTCCGTTGGGAATATTCTTGAGACTTTCTCCGACAGAATTTCACTGCCTTTCGGCGCCTCATTGACGTACATTTTGATGGAGTACAACCACCACCAGACCGCGTCTCGGCAGTTGAATCGGGCCTTGTAGCCACCGTCTAGCAAATTGGGAATCAGTCCGTGACGAAGACAGGATCCGAATCCAAGAATCATGTATCGAGCCTCATTGAATCGGTTTGTGAGGAACATCAGTCCTCTAATGGCAATAAAAGTGTCCCGACCCCAACAGCGCATATATCCGGTGGAGAAGTGGGGCAACCCAGCCGACAAAGTGGCACAGAGCTTCGGTGGTTTAGGCGGTTTCGTGTCGGGACTTAGATTCGGTAAATTTGCAGATTCACACTTTGTAATACATTGAATAGATCCTAGAGCCAAGGACTGGACAAAGGAGCTGCCGTTTTTCACATAGCTGAAAATTTTTCAAGAGATAACAATTTGATTAAAATACTTCTAAATAAATTAATATACTTACTCAGACATTAAGTTGAAGCATTGCTTTTTGAGTAAATTATGAACTCCGTTTAGTATGACGTCGAAATAACTAGGAATCAGGTACCGCGGAATTTGTTTAAGCGGTTCAAAGTTGGTGTCCAACCAGTGAGCCAGTTTATTAGTTCCAGTAAATCTCAAGAGCCTCTGATGGACATAGTCAATCATCCAATTTCCCATTCTCAAATTGTTACAGAAAGGATGTCCCAAATCGTTATTAGGAGCGATTTCGGCGAGCAAGGAGGCGAATCCTTGAGTTCCACAGTAAACTGTTCGTCCGAAATTGGGAATATCGTAGCATCCAGACGAATTGCCCATGTCCCTCTCCTCTTCTTCGCATGTAAAAATGGCCTTATTCAAGTCATTCAAATCCATTTCGGATACAATATTTTCCAATTCTTTATAGATTGGACCCGATTCAGCATTGAAGTTGTCCATTATTTTTTGCAACTTATCAAAATGAGGCTTAATTTCGTTGTAGGTTGAAACCCTGACCGCTACAATTGACCCAGGTTTGAGGTTTTTGAAATTCAATTTGGTAATGGTGCCATATTTGTCTGAGGTAGAGTAGAAGATATTGGAATCTTTTAAATCAATGTGTTCTTTAATATTTAAACGATATTCTGTAAGTCCGTTGATGAACTCCTCATTCTTTGTGTACATATGAGGTCTATCGAACTGGTTTCCTTGGAGGTGTGAGATTTCAGTTTCAAAAATAATTTCCTCTAATTGGCCTTCAAATTCTAGAGATCTAACTCCAGTTGCACCGGCTTTTGGATCAGGATAACCAAAACTGGTGTGAGCGACAAGAATAACCGATTGATGGGTAGTAGGAGAGTGTCTGGTAACTGCCACAATGTCAGGGCTCATTTGATCGACAAAGACTTGGCAGAATCCTTGTTCAGCTAATTCGCCGTGTAGTAAATTTATTGCTTTCTTTGCAGCGATTATTCCCGAACTCAAATTGACATGAACGTCCCATTCTTGGTACTGTCTCTCCTCGGTTACCACGTGAATGTGATGGGGAACTAATTCGTCATATCCCCTGGAGCTTCCTGTAGCACAACAAGCCATTGAAACCAAAGCAGCACTTGGCAATAGGTCAAAAACTGAACGTTTTTGCACTGGACTAGGATTATCGTGAGTCATATCCAAGAACAAAGCATGAGCAATGCAAGGAGCTAGAAGCCGTTTTGGGGAGTTAAAGAAGGCCCCTACTGGAGCTCCTCCATATCGGTAAACCAATCTACCCTCTTCATGAGAATCCCAAGCAGATAAAGCCTCTCGAATCAGCGATGTAATTCCCAGTCGGTTTACAAAAATGTTATCAGTATGATCTGAATTGGTAAACAGCTCTGCAACCACATAGAGTTCAGGATTAATTCGTCTGGCACAATCCAATAAATATTCAGCGACATGCAAAGGAGTTGAGTGACAGTTGTCCAATCGAACTCCGTCGAAAATTTTAGCTGTAGTTTCGACATATTTCCTCATATGGTCCCACAAATAGGGACTGTCCTCCGGCTTGTCGCCGTATCTCAGCTTGACACTATCACCCCATGCAATCAGCTCCCGCCGTATGTACACATTGCCGGTGCCCTCGTGTTTTTTTGCGAAATCTTTCAAAGGGTCGCCGTTCATGACCCAGCCGTTGTGCGCCATTAGAAAAGCTCCATTGGCGCCGTACATCAAGTTCTCAATGTCTGATACTGTTTTGCACTTGACTTCGTTGTCAGTAAAGTACCGGCTGAACAGAGGGTTTTTGGTGTTAATCACTCGCAGTTTTGGGCCATCGTCCTGCAGTCTTTCATAACGTAATCCTGAAAGACAGTTCTCCACGGCTGAATTTAAATGGCATTGGATTTCATTGCGGACGCCTTCGTTTAATCTCTCCAAATGGGATCGGAAAGATTCAGCGCATTTTCTTAGACGTGTGTCCTCGTCGAAACAGTCAGATCTTGAAAATAAAAGAAATGGATTTATTACCTGTTATTTAAATGTTTCCATGCTAAATCAATTTATTTCGGTCTTAAAATTCTTATTATACTTGTATACGAGTATTTATTTTTATTATTTTATTGTGTAATGCATTATCAATCATCTAAAATTGTTATATGAATAATTAATATATTAATACAAGAAAAACAAATAGTAATACATAATACTTCATGTTAAGATATATTGTTGGATGTACTAATGTTAAATACACAAAAAAACTAACTTTGTTACGTTTGAGAAATGACTGTTAATTAGTATGTTCTTCAAATGACATTCAACTACCTAAAATATATAATTTTTCATTATTTTACCTGTAAATATTAAAGGTGGCCAGGGCTTTATCATAGTCAATAGTCGATTTTAATCGCTTATAATCTTCATCTTGGATAATTTTAATATCATCTGGATTAGGATTTGCAGCAGGTTTGGGTGTTCCTTTACGAATGTCTTCATTGAACCTTTTCACATAGGCTTCCAAGTCGATTTGATAGAGTTCCCAAATTTTTCCCTTTTGTAGATAATTCGAATGAATCTGATGTCTTAAAGCGTTAATATGATCTTCATTATCGATGACTGTTGGAACTCCGGCAGTCTCCAATAGACCAGCACCAGCTTCATCAGTGACAATGGCCAGGAGAGCATCCAAGAGAAAAGCAGGCCTCAAATGAGGACAATTTGCACAAGAATAAGTGCTTTCTGGATGTTCCTTGAGCCATTCCGATTCATTGGCAGTGTGATTGAGTACAATGTCACAAATTGAGGCCACTCCCCATTCCTGGCGACATTTCTGGATCACTTTTTCCACATCATTGTAATTGACTTTGACGCCAAAGTCAGGATTTACTTTCAATTGATTAGCCAAAGAATATCCAGATCTAGAACCGCCTAATTCTTGAATGGGTGTGAAGTGGAGAACATTGTATCCAGACTCTTTGGTAATTCGAAGTTTCTTTTCCCAAGTCTCTAGCTTTCCTAAACATTTGGCCATCACTGTTTGACATCGAATTGAATCCAGAGGGATTATCTTTGGTGATTTAATTGGGCCAACTTTTATAATCGGCTCCACTTGAACGTACAAACTGCCCTCCTCTTCCCCTTTGCTGGAATGAATTTAATAATTAATATTTAAAACATTATAAAATAATATTTTTCTCACCTATCCTCATATTCAAAGTAGAATCTAAAACCTCCACTTTGATTCACTTCCAATTCACAGTAAATATCCAAACTGGTCACTTCTATGAATTTGCCTGCACTTCCCAGCTTCTGGCCATCTTTCTGATGCCATTGCAGTTGATTGTAAGCAGTTCGATTAAAGGAACTGCCTGCAGTTGGGTAATTACAGCGAAGAATTAGGTGTCGTCCCAAGAGAGAGGCTCCGGGAACGATATGTAATGTTGTGCCCCTTTTGAGACGGTAAAGGGCTCCCTCCAGATTCTGCCCGTGATTAATGGCCACACACAATATATCCTGAGGTTTTGTCATCTCGGTTCGATGCCTGGAACTGAATAAAATTCAATGCTCAAAACAGTGATCTTGAAACAAATCGAAAACCGTTTAATCTTTACCGGCCCAAGGTGACCTTTTGACAGCCCGCACTGACAGTCGCGACCAGGCTGAGAATGTATTTGGTTATACTCCGAAGAAACTCACAAAACATCATTTGCGGTTGCGTGGAAACCAGCAATAATAGTAATCGGATTGTTGTGGCGCGGCGGGTAAAAGTGAAAGTTGTTATCAACAGAGGTCAAAATCACTAATTTTTATTTAATTAATTTAGGGTTTTAGTTAATTGATAAACAGATAATTAAATAAGGTAGACAGAACACTGGACAAAATAATTTAAAATTCCTAATTTCGACACTTTCTTCCTCGACAATACTAAACAAACTGCTAATTTTGATACCGGCACAGAACAAGCTGATATTACTTGTTTATTGTTTGTATTCCGGCTGATGACTTTTTTAAGAACCTGTTTAGAATCATAACGGTTTGATTGTGGACCAGCTGTTTCATTGTATTCATTAAATACATATTTGATAATGCTAATATTAATTTGAAATTATTTTGCAAATGTACAAATTGCTTCATTCTTATTTATAGAATATGTTACTCTAAACATACTGTTTATGTCTATCTAATAATATTTCAAGTTATATAATAATTAACTATTATTTATAGATATATTCTATTTCTAAAATTAATTTGAAATTCCCTTTTATTAGTAAAATATTTATTTTAATTTCATGACAATAACTTTTTTTTATTAGTTGGTAAAATACTGTTTTATTTTACACAATCTCGATGTCCACCTTCTCGCCACATGTCCAGAGCATCAGTGTTTGTAATATTTCTGTATGCGTTTTCTCGATAATAACGGAATTGTGTTTATTACTTTTTAAATGGTCAAGTACCAGCTGACCCCGGGTAGATCTCCCGCTCAGCTCAACGGTAGCATGCCATTCGTTTGCCACTTTGATCATATCTGGACAAATAAAACAGGCAGCTAATAGAGCATCGCAATTAGCATAAACCTTGAATTTTTTGTACGCCTTATACTCAATCGGATTCATAAGCCTGGTAATGGCATTGTCAATCTGTCCCAACACCTCTCGTCGCCAATCCTAAAATGAGTTTATAATAATTTATTGATCAAATAATTATAAATTGATATTGTTTGTTAATTATTATATTTTCTTTTATTTTAGATATTTTCTCACAATCATTCATCTACAAAATAGAGATAGATCAAAAGGAATCTCTTGCAGTCTATTGAGTTTAATAATATAGAAAATCGTACACTTTGTTCCTTGTGAGTAAGTACATGCAATTTAAACAATTTTATTCTACTGTAACACGATATATGTGAACAGAACATTTATTTAGATAAAATAATAAAAAGGTAAAGAAATATATTTTTTAAATTTCAAATCAATCATTATATGTAAATTTTTTATTTTATTTTAATAATTCGATCTTTTTACTATTTGTTGTCAATATATTTAATAGTTATTTACACAACTATGTCGATAAGATACGGCATTATTAAACAATAAGATCCTTTGAAATCAATAGCCTAGTGAGTGGTTTTAAGAAGGTTTTAATAATGCTTATCAACCATGCATTTTTAAATAATTTACACAATAAATTTAAAAAAAAGTTTATGACAATTCAAATTTCAAATTTAGTTTAAGAGACTTATAAAATAAATTAATTTTATTTTATAATTTGTTATATCATATAATGTATAGTTTTATTATAGGTACTACAGTTATTGTAGTTACTATAGGTATTATAGTTATTGATTATTTTAATAACTAACGGTTTTATAATATCTGGTTACTTCTATAACTGAGTCTTATATTATTATTTGGATATTTCATTATTAAAATATATTATGATTTTAGTTTTACTAGAATTTTTTTCGTTAATTGTTTAAATTTACATTTTTTATGTTTAGTGCTATTAACAATTATTTATGGATAACATGGTAGTTAATTAATTTCAAATAATAATTATTAATTAATAATCGTGATATTTAACATCAACAATTTGTAAAACTGTGAATAATAAAAAATACTTACGAAAGTAATTTGAACATTAGGAATAGTACAGGCTTCCCACGGAAGGATCGTGATTGGACATTTCATTGTATCTAATACAATGTAGGCAGATTCAGCATCCATATAGAAATTGAACTCTGCAGATTTAGTTATATTTCCAATTCCCATGTAATTTCCCCCCATTATAAACACTTCTTTGATATTGGTCGCCAGGTCGCCATACATTCTCAGGGCTATAGCGAGATTAGTCAACGGTCCGAGGCAAATCATGGTCACCTGATTCGGGTACTCTATGACCAAATCATGGATAGCATTTATGGCGTGCTTTGTTTGGATTAAGCTGGTATCAACGTCGTCCGGCAGTTCAATGTCTTGGAAACCGTTGGCTCCATGGAAATTTTCAATATTTTCCGTATGAATCAATTCTTTAACAGCCCCTTTGTAGACTGGAATATCTCTTTCTTTGCCCACAGTTTTTAACACTCGTAAAGCGTTTATTGCCGCTTGTTCCACTGATGTATTTCCTGTCGTGCACGTTATAGCCAGAATCTCACACAATTCACATTCCATCGCCTTGAGTAGCAACAGAATAGCCCAAGCATCGTCACAGCCTGGATCGACGTCCACAATCACATAACGTTTTCCTTCTTTTGGCTTAAACAACTTCATCTTGAATTATTGATTTTAATTTAACTTGTTATTGAACACAAAATACTGCAAATGTGCAAAATATATTTATTATGCACACATTCACTTGCGTGAGCTATTTTTATTCCTCTGAATTGGTCGGAAATATTAAATTGTATTAGCACTAGTTGCTTATCGTTCTATGTATACGAAATACAAACAACAGCTTTATCTTTGTTCGCTCCTCATTTCGTAATCTTAATACTTGATTAAATTTATTCAATTGGCCGGAGACCCAATCTATCTCAAAACATATCTCCTCTTATCTATTGTTTGTCGCTTAGGCCAAAAATAAATGGTACCCAATGGTTTTTATCTATTTTCTTTTATTTAAAATTTTCAATTAGTGCTTGTTTATAAAAATATTAAATATACACCTACGAGAAATTTAATAGACTACTCTGAACAATTTTAGATTAACCTTAAATATAAATTATATTTTAAAAATTGGGCTGAATAGGTTCTATAGGTTCTGATCCGAAATCATTACTAGGAATATAACTTAACACTGTAAGTTCCAGAAAAGTATCTATTATAGACCAATAAGACTATGCTAGGTGGCCTATTAATTTTCTAGTAGGTGTAAATTATTACTAAAAAAAATAATTTTATGACAATTGTACTTATATTTCATTATTCTTTAATTATAGTTCTTGTGTAAAAATCTTATGATTTATTACATTTAGTTGAGTTGCGTTCTTATTACTAGCCACCATTAAATTTATACAAAAACATCTACAAAATTAACTCTTAATTTTTAATTGCTTGTAGAGCATAAGTAAAAGCATCACTGTTGGAGATTTTCCAAGTGTTGTTCCAGGGTTGATAATAGATGCCAGTTTTCGATATCACGGAACAATTATCTGAAATAAATCATCAATTAGTTTCTAGTCAAATTAGTTTCATTTTAAAAAAAAACTTACTTTTTTCGAGCATTTTTTGCACTTCAATGGGTGGCAAGAATTTCTCCCATTGGTGGGTATGAAGAGGAATTATTCTGGTAATATATTCCAAGACTAGAATGGCACCAAACCACGATCGAAAAGTTTTGTTGAATGTCGAAATGAAAATCCACCCTCCAGGCTTCAGTGGCTTTAAACAGTGGGTGAGGAACTCTGCAGGTTCGTTGACATGTTCAATCACTTCGGAGACAATAACTGCATCAAATTTATCCTTGGAATCTGGTTTTTGGGAAAAGTCTTCTATACTCTCTCCTGAATATGTAATTTTGGAAGCAATTGTCTTGTCATTGTCCTTATGCATCAAAGCAATTTCTCGAAGTTCATTTGCAGGCTCTAAACCAGTCATATTGGCACCCAGCTTAGCTAATGGCTAAAAATTAATAATGGATTTTTCAATTAGAAAAATGTTGTAATTATATTTGCTAATTAAAAATTAATTAATTGTAATTCCTACATTCTTTAGAGTGTTAATGGAATTGATTGAAAATAGCCAACAATCATATCAAACGTTTAAAATTCATTGTACAATATTTTTATATATACCTCTTAATCTCATTATCAAAAGATGTTTTCAATGTTGATAAGGCAGTCTTTTTATAATGGTTCGGAAATTAGATAATAATCAAAACGTTTAAAACCGTTTTCATAAACGCTTTCAATATCTTTATGAAAATTGATTTATATTCTAAATATATGAAGAGAAATTGAATTGTGAGTTATGCAATAAGTCTTGTAACAAACGTTTGAAGTCGTTTTTTGAATATCTCTAAAAAGCTGCCTATTAAATAAATTCTGTCTGAATAAACCGATTCTCTGGATTAAGCGATTGATTTCCAATGGATTTATATATTTCTAATTTGTTTATGGGCAATTTTTCTAGATAAAGAAGCTTTTATTCGTATTATCCGTGGTCTTATCTAGCGGCTTCTGTTATACTTTTTGTTTTTAATAATTATAACAAACGTAATAATTGATTTAAATCTCAAATTTAGTGAAGATAAGTGCAATAGTTCATGATTTATTTTTGTTTGGGATTCTGAAATAATTTAATTGAGTTCCATTAGTCATTTAACCAAAATCCTGATTTATCATTTTTACCATATAATTTAACAATAATATCACTGTAATCTCATAAAATTAAAAAATAACTGTTTTGATTAATTTTTAGTTTAATTTAGTAATAATTTAANTTTAGTGAAGATAAGTGCAATAGTTCATGATTTATTTTTGTTTGGGATTCTGAAATAATTTAATTGAGTTCCATTAGTCATTTAACCAAAATCCTGATTTATCATTTTTACCATATAATTTAACAATAATATCACTGTAATCTCATAAAATTAAAAAATAACTGTTTTGATTAATTTTTAGTTTAATTTAGTAATAATTTAAGGGTTTTCTTAAATAAATTAATAAATAACGACATTTATCATTACAATTGATTTAAAAGCAGGTTGTAGAAAAAATATAAACGATAAATCACTAAAATATATAAAATAAGATGTAAACAACTAAATCAATTAATAAAATAACCAAAAATAGGGTTTTATGGTTCCAGTAAACTAAAACAACTAGCGTCCTTAAAAAAGTAGTTAATAAATTCATATTCATTCTTGCAGAAAAGGTTTGCAATTAGATTGACACAATTTGAGATATTAGGCCTAAACCCTGTAGAAAGATAAAGTAAAGAAATAATAATATTAAAATTATATTTGTACACAAAACCAATACTAATGGAACGTCTCAATTTGGTAATACATACACAATACATTTAAAGCTGACGCAGTTTAAAACAGAGTTGAAAACAAAGCCAACTGTCTTTTTTGTATGAATTTTGCATGCTGCCCGTCTAGCTGGCGCGAGTCAATTATTTAAAATATAAATCGAAAACAGGGTCCTTAAACAAGTGAAATGAAATGTATAATAAAATTTAAAAATATTCAAAAAAAATAAACAGCTTTTTGACATTTATGTAAGTTATTGCATTATGAAAAATTATTAAAAAGAAAAAAAATATTTAAGATAACATGAAAACTCAATCAATAGTCTAAACAAACGTTTTTAATCATTGTTGAAATCTATTAATGATTTGGTATTTTAATAGAAAAATATACATTATACAATGTTGCAAATGATGGTGATCTTGCAATCAATAAAAGATCAAACGTTTGAACACGTCTGAATTGAGAATTAATTTATAATGTAAATACACTTTTTCTTGGATTAACATAACAGGTTAACCGCAATTAATAATAAATAAATAAATTCTTAATAATCACCTCTGTCAAAATCCCTCCTCCACATCCAACTTCCAATAAATTCAATCCTTGAAGAACACTAGGAGTTGCCTGATATTGGGGCTTGACTATCCCATTTTTTATTAGACCGTCTCTAATAAGCGGCACTCTAAAGATGATAAAACATTATTAATTCAATTTTCTTTGTGTTTCTTCATTAAATTTAATATACCTGACGTTATTCATAGAATGTAGAGCTTTCACTCGTCCTTGAGGGTTCCACCAATCTGCACTATGGTCCGCGAGCACTTTTATATTTGCTGTATCGGCAAATTTGCTTGTTGAAGACGAATAAAATCTAATAGAAAACAAATTATGTCATTTTCACTTCACTTTATTAAAAATAAATTATCTACCTTGTAATTATTCTTAGTGAATTCATTTTCACACTTTTATTTAATGAATTTGTAGCACAAATTGCAACTTTTATAGAATTCACTTCCGATCCCAACCGCTAACTGAAAGCGAATGGAGATTCGTTGACTGAATTTATAGGCAGTTAGACTGACCAGTTAGTGGATTTATTCGGCTAGATTGAAAGACACTCACGTAGGTCACCTTATCTATATTTAAAAAAGGGAAATGGTGACTCAAAAATATAATCTACCATCGCGAAAATTGAATTTCATAATAAAGATTTTCTGCTTTGTCAACATAATTCAATCTACAAGAGATAAAGATGTGTCTCTCATTAAAAAAACTTCACGAATAAATAAACCAGTTATAATTTTTTTATTAAAAATATTTCAATGAAAGATTAAAAAAATTAAAAATTCTAACATACTGTGGAAGTAAATTATCTTTTAATTCTTTAAACTTATAATAAATCATATTGATAATATTAATAATTGTATATTAATTATATAGGTTTTAAATAAATTAAAAAGTTTAAATAGATCATCACTATTAGGAGGAAAAAACGTTTTATAAACGTTTAATATAAAAATGTTAAAAAAAGTTTAAAACACACACATTGGCAATAAAAACAAGTATTTTACAAAATTATAGCAAAAAGCAATCTTCGTATTGAGAAAATATAATAGAAAGCCAGAAAATAATCAGAATTTGGTACGAAAGAATCTGCATCACCGAAACGTTTAAAAATCCAAATTGAACCAGTTAAGAAGAATTAATGGTATTGGTTAAAAAAATCTAATATTATATAACCAAATTTCAGTTTATAAGGTAATGAAACAATATTAGTAATGATAAATTGAATAAATAAAAAGCTGTACCTAATTAGAGTTTAAATTATTTTGTGACAAGTAATTAAAACTCATAAAACGTGCAATAAATATTGCGTTTAGAAATATTTATCAGACAATTCTATTATAAAAATGGCCATATTTTTAATTTCCCAAAATAAATCACTATTATTTATTGAGATTAATTTAAATTCATTGTCTTTTTATTTGGAATTGAATAATAATACCCAGACGGGTTTATTGACCTTATCTAGCTGATAAGCATTCTCTTATTTTCAGTTTATCATCGTACGATAAAGGGAAAACACCTATTCAAAATGTGGCTAAAGAAACCTGAAGGAGTTAGGAGAATAATTGTTGATGTGGATGGCGGAACTGATGATGCCTGGGCTCTATTTATGCTCCTTAAAGCCATGGAGTTAGAATTGTGTGAAATATTAGCCATAACTTGTGTCAATGGAAACACAACTGTGGACAATGTGCTGATAAACGTTCTACGGGTTTTAAAAGTCATGGGGAAAGAAAAAACGATTCCTGTCTACCGAGGAGCATCCCAGCAATTGATTCGAGCTCCTGCTCCTGAAAAGGAACTGTTCCACGGAAAGAATGGCTTTGGAGACATTGATTTTGATGAGAAAGTGGACTTGAGTTTGATCCAAAAGGAAAATGCAATAAATGCTATTTACAATATCGTAATGAAGTATCCAAAGGATGTTGAACTGATATGCGTTGGTCCTTTGACAAACCTGGCACTTGCTTTAAGAATGTACGACGATTTGGCTGAAAATATTAAAAGCCTCTTCATAATGGGAGGAAATCATTTGGCCATTGGAAATATTACCAAGTCGGCGGAATTCAATTTGTTTGTTGATCCAGAAGCAGGTCAAATTGTTCTAGACACTGTCAAATGTCCTATTATCATTCTGCCTTGGGAAACATGTACGGAGAGGAATTTGGTAATTCCAATGAAATGGCGTTTTGAAGAATTGGGAGTTATTGATTCTCCCGTTGCCAAACTTCTGAACCCTATTGATAAGAAGTGCTATATGGATAGGAACAGGATTTATTTCAGGCCCTGTGACGCTCTACTGACTTCGGTGTTTCTCTGCCCCGAAATTGTGGAAGTATCCGATGACTGGCACGCATCTGTGGAACTTCAAGGAGCTCATACCCGAGGCCAATTAGTTTTGGACCACCTTAAGACGAACACTGTTAATGTGACCATTGTGGAGCGCATTTCTACTGAATTGTTCAAGAAAATGCTCCTTTGGACAGCTGGACATCCCAATCACGTTTGCATTACTTGTGAAAATAAATAAAATTAAACTTCCATAAATTCTCATCTAAGATTTCCTAAATTTTATAAAAAGAAAATAAAGATAAACAATTTTTGCAAAACAAGAATTTTTTATTCTCCTTTAGATAACTTTAAATAAGAATTCTCTTTGGAAATATTTTGTGTCAAAATATCAGGTATTTTTGCACCTCCTTGTATAAAATACGATCGATAATAGTTATTTATGCAACTAGGCAGGGCCGGATTTAGAAATATGCCGCCCTGGGGCAGTGAAAATGCCCCTATGAAATATTATTTTATTTTTATATCTTATTTTTAAGAATTAAAATACGAAATTAATTGTAGAAAATTTATTACATATTATGCCATACAACAATATAAAAAACTATTTTGATAGTTTTCTCTTAAATTTCAAAATTTTAATTTGATTCATAATTCATAAATTATATTTCTTGAAATATAAAATGTTTGTTTATAATAGATAATTATAAATTGTATTGAATTTTTTTTTTCACATTCCAAATTTTGCCGCCCTGAGCACTAGCCCCGACTGCCTCTAGTCTAAATCGAGGCAACTAGGTCGATAAGATAAGCCATTATTAACACAAGGGTTGTTTTAAGCCACCAGCGCAGGCCTTAAAGAAAACCCGTGTGTTTAATAATGCTTATCGACCGTGTTTATTTAATATTAAAATTTAATGATTATTTAAGTAAATTTACACAAAAATGAAAAAAAAAATCATTTTATTAAAAAGTTGGTTAAGCGACTCTAAATTTAAAATATTTTCCATCCCTCTTACTTATAGTTGAACATTTGGCATTGATTGATTTTTTTTTTTCACGGAGATCAGACTTTAATAATAAAAAAACACTTTTTTATTTAGGTTTTGAAATCCAATTTGATGTTCAAATTAACAAAAATTAGCTTTTAACTTTTAATTGCTTGCAGTGCATAAGAAATAGCATCGTTGTTGGAAATAGTCCAAGTGTTGTTCCAAGGTTTATAAAACAGACCAGTTTTCGATACCACTGAACAATTATCTGAAATAAATCATCAATTAATCATCGGTAAAATAAATGAAATAAAGTAGGATCTTACTTTTTTCGAGCATTTTTTGCACTTCAATGGGTGGCAAGAATTTTTCCCACTGGTGGGTGTGGATCGGAAGTATTCTAGTAATATATTCCAAGACTAGAATGGCAACAAACCACGAACGAAAAGTTTTGTTGAATGTCGAAATGAAAATCCACCCTCCGGGCTTCAGTGGCTTTAAGCAATGAGTGAGGAATTCTTCAGGTTCATTGACATGTTCAATCACTTCTGAGAGGATAAGAGCATCAAATTTATCCATGGAATCTGATTTTTGGGAAAAGTCTTCTATACTATCTCCCAAATATGTAATTTTTGAAGCAATTGTCTTGTCGTTATCCTTATGCATCAAAGCAATTTCCCGAAGATCATTCGCAGGCTCTAAACCGGTGATATTTGCACCTAATTTGGCTAAAGCCTTAAAAGAAACTCAATTTTATATTACATTTTGTAATTACATATAAGTTAATTAATTTCTTAACAAAATAAATTTATTTTAATGTTTGAACAAAATTATATTTTCAGATAATGGAACAAGAAGATTAAACATTATATATAGAATTGTAACTATAAATAAATAAATTCAAATTGATTAGATAATCCAATTTTTATATAGTATGTTGCAATCATTAGCAGAAAAAATTAATATTAATAATTAATATATAAATGATAAGGAGATGGACTTGAAATTGTTCGAAAATAAAAATAACCAAAATAATCTTTTTTTTTCTATTAAACTGTTTTTGATAATATTATGCAAATTTATAATCTAGTATATAACAATGAAATTGCACAATTTAATTCTTGTTAGGAAGTAAAAATCTAATACATGTTGCTTATATTCTAAATTAACTGATTAATCGTGACTACTCGTATTATCTTGTTAAATCGTCAGATATGATTTTTCTTTAATATTTACCTCCGCCAAAATTCCTGCCCCACATCCAACCTCCAATAAATTCAATCCCTGAAGAACACTAGGAGTTCCCTGATATTGAGGCTTCACTAAGCCATTCTTAATTAGACCGTCTCTAATAAGCGGTACTCTGAAAAATGAACAAAATGTTCAATATCATTGTATGACTTAAAAAAACACAAAATACCTGACATTATTCATTGCATGCAGGGCTTTCAATACTCCTTGAGGATTCCACCAATCTGCACTATGGTCTGCGAGCACTTTTACATTAGCTGAATCAACATATTTGCTGGTCGAAGAGGAATAGCACCTAACACAAATTATTTTTATTAAATTTGATAATTCCACTTCACAAATTAAATATTACCTTTTAATTATTCGTAATGAATTCATTCTTCGACTTTTATTTAGTAAATTTTACCACAAATTGTGGATTCTATTGAATTCACTTTCGATCACGACCGTTAGCTTAAAGCAAATGCAACCCAAGCTGCAAATAAGAGCAAGTTGATCAGACTTCTTTATGTACTAATTAACCACATTATCTTTATTTAAGGAGATAAATGATGACTCTCATGAATATAATTTTCACAAATTGCATTTTGTCTTTATGTCGTTGAAAGTACGATAATTTATTTAAAATATTCATCAAACTTGTTAAATTTTTGGGATTTATAGCCCAAAAAATGCAATTCAGTCATTTTTTATATAAATTCGCCATTGATAATAAATTGAACAATTTTTAAATCAAATTGAAAAGCGACTAACAATTGTATTCAACTAGGATGTATAAAAAATTAACAATATTTTTAGAAATTGTTTGATCTACATATTATCACTCAAACGAGTTTAAAGGTCCATCTGAGCATTAAATGATTAAAAGGGTTCATAAAAAGTTAGCCTATAATAAAAGGAAAACAAAATAAGTAGGGGAAATATGGACAAAATGGCATAGGGGTTGTTTTTGGATTTTGGCTGTTTCTAGTTCGCATCTGACTGAGCTATCATGTGACCCAAATGGCTTTGGCTATCATCCTGCCAAAATATGAACGTATTCAGTCCATGTTTCTTAGTGCCAGGGCCCTCAGAAGTTTTTCCAGAGAAATAAGTTTTTATTTACATTT
>JXOV01017190.1:568-12310 GCA_001014945.1 Clogmia albipunctata | reverse complement strand
GCCGGATGCGTTACCTCATCGGCCACGAGACAGACAGTTTTACATGTACTCACTATTAAAGTAGATAAACCTTATAAGTTGACTTATATTAAAAGGCGACATATATTACTATTTAAATTATATATCAAAAGTACATAACAATAGTCGCGCGCCACCTAGAAGGGCAGCAAGCTAAATTCATACAAAAAAGAACAGTTTGCTTTGTTTCAACCTCTGTTTCAAACTCTGTTTTAATCTAACTGCTTTAAATGTATTGTGTCTGGAAATTACCAAATTGAGACGTTCGCCATATTGCATTAGTATTGGTTTTGTGTACAAATATAATTTTAATATTATTACGGAACGATGACAATCGACCATATCAAAGGGTAATGTTTCATATGGGACAATCTAATATTTAAGGAATTTAGTTTATTTTCCAAATTTTTATTGTACAAAATATGATTATCAATATTGTTTGTTATTTTTTGAAATTCTGAAAACATTTAAAACAAACAATGAATTCCCTTCCAATAAATAATCAATTTTCAATGCAATACCACATGCACAATGGACTTGAATTCAAATTCAATGTCGAGAGTAATTTTTTAATGAATATTTATAATTTAATGAACGTACCTACACAACATATTAATTCTGATATTTTACAACAAAGAATTGCTTCTAAAAAATACCGATTCAAATGAAATCGATGACTGTTGACGAAGTTGAAATTTATTTTCTCGATAAAAATGAGTAATCTTAATAATAATAATATTGCAAAACACATCACTATGCAAAAATTTAACCGCAGGTTTATTGATTCATGAAATACAGGTAGAAATAACGTCGGTTTTATTGTCTTTGTTGGGCAAGGAAAGGGGGAGAGATTGCATTTAAATAATTTCGATTATGTCACACTTAACTGCATCAATGACCTGATTTGCGAAATTAAATGCTCCAAGAGTCAATACCTTATTGATTTATATTTCAGAGAGTATTTTTTATTTGGACATGTGTGAACCATTAAAATAAAGCCCATGAGTAATTCACTGGTTTTAATCAAATTATGCCTGAGATATGTAGTATCAAATCGAAAGAAAATTAAAAGGTGGTTTCGTAATTCGTTTACTCATTCGAATCACGCAACCCCCAAAATAGAATTCGGAATTCTTGTAACCTTGAATTAATGCAAAATTTCTCAACAACACGCTAATTTTGCAAAGGTTTCTAATTTAAATTTATTTGAAAATTTTTATCTTAATAGGATGCTAAATAGGAATATTTTTAGTTCTAATAATTATTCTATTGGTATGTGAAATATTCCTTAATTAAATAAATTATCTGCTATTTATTTTAAATTATTTAATATTTGTTTCTTCTTCTTCTAAAATTTGAAAAAATATTGAAGACGAGTACCTCTATTTTTTTAAGTGGATGTTTTATAAATAGTGGTTTAGTAAATATGCAATTACAGTAGACTCTGATTACCGTATATTGCCGTCGAAGGGAAAATAATTGAAAATTAATATTTTTGGCATTTTCGTATCGAAACATACGCTTTTTGATATTCATTTGAGTTTCGTAATGTTTCACTTTTTCGCCCTGAGTGAAGATATTGTTTTTAATTTCACTAGGGCGAAAAAAGGCCATAAATCTTTGAATAAATTTGTTTTAATGTCCAAATTCCGGCGCCATTCTGAGAAAAACACTGATAAATTTTAAATAAGGTCCACAAATCGTTCAAATAGAGACCGTAACATCCAAATTTATAGAGTTAATTTAAAGTGGATTTTTGAGGAAAGTGCGAAAATATTTATGTCCTGTTCGGGTGTAACGTCTCGTCTTTCACACTTGTTTCCTCGTTAAAAAACCGCTCATTTTACATCCTTTTAGCACACATCCATACCATATGAATTTTTTTTAAAATCATTTTTCATAATTAACTAATACTATATCAGTACCAATAAGGCCAGTCTACAGTAAACAAAACTCGCAGTCCAAATTTTTTAGATGTGTTTTTTTAAAAGTCGAGGTGAGAGAAAGAAATATTGAAATGTTAGAAGTATAATAAATAGATATTACATATAAACCTACTAATAAAAATTATAAAACAAAACTAACATTAACTTCATTTAAATTTTTCTTTTACCTTACTAACTGTTTATCATTAACTAACACTAAACCGCTATACTGTGTTTGGACCTATACTGCCCATGTAAGCGGTGCTGAAAGGCAGGTCATTTGCACATACATATATCCTATCCACATCCTTTAACACAAAAGTAGATAGTGAAAACGCCTTCATGAGAAGGAGGCGATCAGGAATCACGATGGTGCAATGATCCAGTGATCATTCATATGTATTTATATATATGAGTGAGGGCTTTAATCCAGTAATGGGTTTTTTGTTCCAATTATACAATACAATACAATTTTTCATAGATCACTAACAACATGCCAGGAGATATTTATCTAAAAATCGGGAAAAATTATATCAAACTAACCGGATGGTCATTATAAGCGTGTTATTTTATCATTCTTTTTATAATGCCTTTTATGTGTATTCCAAACTAATGGTAATATGGTTCCTTACTAGTTCATTCCCGATACAAGTTGTCATGAAAACGTAATAATGACGTTTTTATGACAAAATTGTCAACTAGTGACGTCATAATTTTGCTCTTATGACCGTGTATCATAGAAAATTTACTACGATTTTGTTATTTTGCTAAGTACCAAACTTTGTTTTAAATTTCGTAATAATATGTGGTTGGTCATTATAAGCAGAGTCGTAATAAACCGATTAATATGATGTAATATGATATTTTGAATATACATATATTATATATTTTTACGCATTCTAGTTACATAAAATTGAAAGTATGACATTCAAATTTCTTCAGCCAAAGTCACTTGTCCTACTTTTTGTGTCGTCCAATTTGATTATAAAGAAAACAAATTCATCTAATGGAACAAATTTATATGAAAATTTTTTTTATATTGGTGTCTGTACTGTAATTAACAGCTTTTAACAGATGATTAGGAGGCTTAAACAGGTTAATTAAATTTAAATGGAATAAAAGCAAGCCCTTTTGCGAATGAGAAACTATTTAAACATAATATTACCTGGGTGCAAGTAAGGGAAGCAAGATATAGTTTTCTCCCTCACACCTTAAAAGTGGCAATGAAATAGAAAACAATGTGAAATAGAATTTTAAATTAGAATTTAATGAAACCGAATATTTTATTTTTGTATTGATTTATTATAAATTGCATAAAATTTAGTATAAAACACGGTCGATACTCATTATTAAACCATAGGTCTTCTTTAAAGCACTCGCTACGCCTGTGGTTTTAAAAAACCCTAGTGTTTAATAGTGCTTTACCTGATCCACTATTGACTATTAAAGTTCTGATTTGTTTTTGATGAAAAAAAACAGAAAAAATGTTGAATAAACATTTTTTTAATGTAATTTAAAAATACTAAATATTTAAATACAACTTTTAGGTTGTAACTTCATTATTCAATCTTGACTTCTGCTCTATTTTATTAAATAAAAAACGGACCACAATTTGTTTAGCAATCCAATTAAAATATATTATTAATTCAATTTAATGGTTGGTGCGTAGTAAAAAAACACACTTTTGACAATATCTTATAGACCATGTATTTCTTTTTCATCCTAGTGCGGAAAAGTATTAAAACTGTTTACCATGTTGTAGGAAAAGTGACAAATTACGAAGTTTGGAGTGTAAAAATATCTGTATTAAAAATTGAAAAGGTATAAATAAATTCAAAAACAACCATTACCTGTTTGATGTTATGAATGGTAATCAAAATATGGAAAGTAAGTAAATTCTTTGGTTTTAATAGAAAAAAGCTAGTGATGAAATGCTAAAAACGACAAACACCTCGACTATAAGATCTATTGTTTTCGCAACCGCCTTTTCTACCATTCTTGCACAATTGCTATCATGCGGAATTGTGGAAAAAGAAGCTAATCCACAGAAATAGAGTGTTCTGGGTATGGGTTGGAATGAGCTTTACAAGAATAGAGAAGTGTGTTTGTAAACAGGTTTTTTCAACGGTTGCTTTAACTCATTAATTACAAAGGCAGTCAAACGGTGGTCGGTGGGGGAAGAACCACAGGTAAACATGGAGTTTTACCTTTTTATTTCTGTCGTACTTTCGATTTTCT
This sequence comes from Clogmia albipunctata, assembly GCA_001014945.1. NCBI lineage: Eukaryota > Metazoa > Arthropoda > Insecta > Diptera > Psychodidae > Clogmia > Clogmia albipunctata. The sequence continues at coordinate 8,129 of JXOV01017190.1, read as the reverse complement.
GTCATACAAACTGAAGTGCTCAACTTCAATTCCAAAAGCATCAACGAAACTGAATTTATTGTTTCAGTTTGATTTTAAATGGGGAGCTTGTGTTGGTGTTAAAAATAATCAACAATCGCACACTGGTTTAAAATTCATGATGTTCCACACGATCAAATAAATTCTTCTTCTTCTTTCTTATAGGTCAAACACAGTATAAGATAAGGGTTAGTAACGTAATGAGAAATTTTTAATTTAGTTAATATTAGATTGTGTGGTAATTTATGTTTTTTTATAATATTTATTACACTTTATCAAATATTTCATTACTTCTTTCCCTAACATCATCTACAATTTCTTAATCATGTATAAATGAATTGGTAATTAGAATCAATTATAATTTTCCCCGCAAATAAAATCATACTTCGATAATTCGAAATATCCTATATACACACATACTTTCGCACAGAACCATAACATTTATTTTAAATTTTAATTAATCTATAGAAATATGAATTTATACTTGAATTGAATCATAATCATAGTAGCAGCACAAAAAAAATTCTTACTTGACAGATAAAAATTACCTTTTCCATTTTTCGAATTAAATAAATTAGTTAAGCCGAGTTCATATTATATTAAACGACGCACATCACTTTTATCTATCTGTGGATATACAAATCTCTAATATTTGTCAAAAATTAAAAACACAAAAAATAATTTAAAATTCTGCTTCAAAAAACAAACCGTCACCTAAAACGCACGCCTTCTTCCACCCTATTTTGCTAAATGGTATTTTAATTTAATCTACGTTGTTATTTCAATTTAATATTGTAAATAAAATAAAAAATCATCGAAGTTCTGATCAATTTGTATATAAAATATGCTTTAAAAGTATGAATTTTAAGATCTGTTTATGAATTTCGATCCGCTGTGCATTTAAAGTGGATTCATTTACTCCACTCGACTTCAAAGCCCCAACCAGACAACAGGCCGCAGAGTAAAAAAACCGTTGGCCGAAGCACAACTCTGGTGAAGAAGTTAAAGTTTAAAAACCTAAACAGTGCAATAAATATTAAAAGAAAATGATTAGCAAATTTGTGATTTTGTTTGCGATATTCGCCGTTTGCCACGGTCAAGCCAAGGTAAAACAAATCTAAAAATAACTGTGTTTAGTGACTATTGGCTACAGAAATTCCACACAGATAAAATTATAATAAAAAACAAAACTGTATAAAAAAAGAGAGGCATGGAAGAAGAAAGGGCGTGGACCGTTTTGTCAGAAACAAATTTAATGATGACGACATTATTCAAGCAGTTTCTTCCATCAATTTAGTTAGCCATGGCTTCGTTGTGCATTATTGTTTTTTCCAATTATTCAGCTTGATCGTTAAAGTAAAAAAATATTGTTTGTGTGACAAAAAATTGTGTTTTTTTGTTCGTAGGTGGTTATTGTGGTCGTGTTATTCAATTTATTATTGTGATTGGCATTAATTTTTCTATATTTTACCCGGTGCTTGTTTTATTGTCAAGCGCTTGACTTATTTGTTCGCCATAATGCATAAAAACGTTATTACTCAACTCATCATCGCCTCAACTTCACGAACGACGATCGGTCATTTGTTTGAGTCGTGATTCGTGCCGGCTAGGCTAACAAAATACCTGTTTGCTTCACTGTACTCTCCCCCAGTCAAAGAGACTGATGACGATGATGATGCTGCTTATTTTGGCCAATAATCCCAGTGGAGATTTCCTATGAAGTTAGTTTTAACCAGATTCGAACCAATTATTGCCGCAAATTGGCTTTTGCAATCCCAAGCATTTCGAAAAGTGTACTTTTTGCAATATTTCAGTTGTTTAAGAAGTGCTAAAATGAACACATTTTCTTTGTTTTCAATGTTTTCGCACTAGTAATTAAATTATTAATAATTTAATTATTAAATGAACAATCGTGAAAAAATCTGTTAATTAGAGAAATTATATTAGCACAAAATACGCAGTTTTTGACAAATTATAAGTGTGATTTTCGAAATTTCAAATACTGAAATTAAGAAACAATTTACGAACTTTGTCAAACTCAGGCCAATGTTTAACTTAATAGACCTTATTTCACAATAAACATATAATTTTTGCACTTCTGTATCGAAACATACGCATTTCGATATCCATTTTAGTTTAGTAATGTTTCACTTTATCGCGCTCAGTGAAAATTTTGAATTTTTATTTCACTAGTAAAAAATCTCATTAACTATTCAACAAATTTGTCTCAAAGTCAAAATTTGGTGGCCATTGTTGCCCTTAAAGTACACAAAATATTGGTCTCGGCTATGCCATAGGACCGTGATTATGTTGCAAATTAATTAACGTTTGCTGTTTTATAATTTTAATATTTTCCGTTTCAAAACCCATCTGCATATAATTTGGTTATTTTTTTAGATTTTTGGCTCATTACGTAGATATCAGAGTTAAATCTGCTTAACTGTTATGTAAGTAAATTATAGTTATAGCCTTATATTCTTTTAAATGGAAATTTATTTTAAATAAATTAATGCAAACAAATGCTCCATGCAACAATAAAATAGGCATTTGCCTTATAATCAAGAAGATAGGAGGAAATAAACTTTATTAGTTTGAATTCCAACCGTTAACGGTATTTTACAATTTAAGATTTTTATTTGAAACATTTGTGAAATATGTCAATTTTTAAATTTTCCTTGTAAATAATAAAATTTAATGTGAAATTGTAAAAATTTTAGTGCAAAAGTTGGGTCGTGCTTGGGTGTAAAGTCCTGTTTTTTAACTCGGAATCGATGAAATACTCACTCGTTAAAAAACAGTTGACTTTATACTCTTATAGCACAAATAACTATTTTGCACTCCCGTATCGAAACATACACTTTTCGACATCCATTTTAGTTTCGTAATGTTTCACTTTACGGCACTCAGTGAAGAGTTGAATTTTATTTCACCAGTAAAAAAATGTCATAAACTATCCAACAAATTTGTCTCAAAGTCAAAATTTTGTTAAATTTTAAATAATAGAAGTTCAACAACAGTTTTCTATACATTTGTCGCACTAATGAGACTTACTATGAAACTTATTTTAAAAAAATATATATTAACTATAACAAAACTTTTGTTTTTTTTATTTAAGGTTTTTGTACTTTGTTTCTAATACTGTCATTTCTCGAAACATGTATGAGAAATTTTATGAAATTTATCTTGTTTTGGTTTACTTTTGATCTTTATAACAAATTGTATACTGTTTTTAATTGAATAAAATTTTTAATTATTTCTAGTAAAGGTTCTACAGTAGGAATAGCTGTGTTTAATCTCAGTCACAGTCATTTCTGTAACAAGTGCATTGAAAATTGTTTTACATGTTATGCATTGATAAGGTCTTTCTTACTTAAAATCTAAAATACTACGTTTCAGTTTATTTACAAATAATTTGTCTTTCTTTTTCTTAACTTAATAACAAATGGTTCCACTATATTTTTTTCATGAATAAGTACCATTTGGTTCCATTTGAATTGGGTTAATATTGATAAACCTAAATATGAAGCACCTAAGGGATTTTTTCGAGTAATTTGAACAATTTGGGGAGGAAATTAGTATGATTACTAATGATAACAATAGGTTGTATTCCATTAAAGGTGTTTGTCTATTCTAGTCATGATTTGTGCCGGTTTTCCTAAACCATTCATTGAATTCCTATTCCACATTCTTCAGAACCCAAAAATCAATATTCGTCCTACATTACCTCGGCAAGCCTTTTCTAATTCTGGTTGGCCACGGTTCTCTCTTTCTGTTTTCTTACCTTCTGTTACCTTTGCCATTGATTCAGCGATATGTTATTTAAAATAGAAAGGCTCCATGTTAATTAAATTCACCACTGCAGAAGCATGAATTGTTTGGAAAAGGAGCGTTCGTGAAATGCTTTCCGGAAGGGTAATAATATTTCTTCAGAGAGTCTTTTGTTATTCATAAAACGTAGAACTAGGATAATTCTTATAAATTAATATATGATAAGCAATTACTTTAATATTTAATACGATCAATAAATTACATTTTTAGTACAACATTATTATTGATAAATTATAGATAAATCTTACGGAATAATTGTGGTACACCTGGTAGAAGGGCCTTGTTTTTGTGTAAATTTCATAGAAATTAAGTTGGGTTTCATACAAAAAAAGAACGAAAAGAGCAGTTGGTCAACCGCTCTTCCGTTCTTTCATTTTTGAATGTGTTTGTGACTAGAAATTTAATAGTTCAATTCAAACTCCATTCACAGAATTGACGATTTGCAGACATTTGTTTACTGCAAAATGTCGTCTTAAAAGGTTATTTGATTTTCAAATTAAAAATTCGTCCTTATAATCCTCAATAAAATGATGATATCTATCAGTTTTTTAATAAATCTTCTTTAAATTTGAGTTTTAATAACATTTTAATTTAAAACCAAATTCGCTCAACCTTGAATAAGTCTTCAGCCGAAAGAAAAATTACATGAATCCATCTGGTTGGTGTTTTGGTAAAATGAGAACTAGACAGATGTATATTGTTATCTAGATTCTATCTTGTACCGAATTTAAAATTTTTTTCTTAAAATTTTAATACTTTTTACCGAATTGGGTACAAAATAAGTAATATTCAACTTATTAAACCCAAAAAATATTGTCTGAAGTAGTTATCACACGTATTTAATCACTTTAAAAGTCTTTTTTTACAATATTGTCGCTAATTTTCTTGTATACAATTCAAAACAATGAATGATTGCAGACTGATGACGTTTCACTACTAATACCACCACAGATCCGTGCAACCTTATTGTTAATTAGCGTTGTTTAAAACTATTTATACCAATACCATTGGTTTCGTGTTCAAATGTAATTAGTCAAAAATTTATCTTCATGGCGATGCTTTAATATTTAAATAACTTTTACTTTTCGGTATTAATTAAATAATATAACATAATATTTAATTGGTAAAAGAAAACAATAGTGGTATGTATTCCTCTAAACATACTTCTTATATTAATATTACTTTAGAATATTCTTTATTTTCTCATAACATATTCTCTAATCAAAATATTTATGGCTAGAGGATTAACGTTCAGATATTTTCTATTAATTTTTTATTGTTTATAGATTTGCAATGAAAAAATAAAATATGTTAAAACAGTGTTAATTTTAATAAGCTTAAACAACAAATAGCTCGATTAATTTATTTAAAACAAAAACAATATAAGAAGTATTTATCAACAATTAAAAATGGTAATAGATTTTCTATTTCCTATTAAATTAATTTATAGTTAAATACATCTTCAATTATAGATTATCAAAACCAGAAACGATACAAAGATCAAAAGAGCTTAAAATGTAATTATAGGCTTCATAATGATATGAAATTTTAATAGTTATTTATACAAGGTCGATAAGTGAGCCTTTATTAAACACTAATGGGCAGTTAACACCAAAACCTTTTAGGCCTTCTATTGTTCTCTGGTTTGTTGAAACTTAAAACAGGTTTTGGTGAATAATGACATTTTCGATATAATAAAATATATCAAACTGCATGTCTTTGGAAAGAAGAAATTATTATGAATTGAATGGTATTTTTATAATTCTTATAAAATTATTATTGACGCTGTTTTTAGGTTTAAACCTTAATTTTCCATTCTCCTCCTATTTTTTGGTTTGTTTATTTAGCCAGCGAAGTGGTCATAAAACCCAGACGATTCGTTTATCCGTCTGGGCTAGCCAGGGATTTTTTAGAAAGTGAAACCGCCTGGTGTTTGCTTATTATTTGTAACCCTTATGTGCACACAATTTTTTATGCCGAGCACATTTTTTCTCAAATAAAATTTGCAATAAATGATTTTTTCTGCCAGAAACTGGACAAAATAGAAAAGAAATGTTATTGCGAAACAAATTCCAAGGACAAAAGATGTGATCTGAAAATGATATAAAGGTCTTTAAGCGGTATTAAGTGGCGAATTAAATAATTATTTTCAACAAACCTGTTTTAGGTTCCGACAAACAAGAGAACAAAAGAAGTCATAAAACTTGTTGGTGTAATCTACCCATAATTAACACGAAAGTTTAAAATCATCGAATTTCACTACAACTTATGTTTTCTTTGTTACTTATTAAATTTTCAGTACCTGTCTTTAATATCCACTCTTCAAATTAGAGTGAGATTTACTTTATTTAAAAAATGGAACGGTTTAGAGTTAATTAGCAAATTTCGTTAACAGTTAAAAATTTTCAAATAAAAACATTGGCTATTAATCATTACTGGAAATCGAAACTAACTTCTTTATATTTTTATGAAAATTTATTACTGAGGCGACACTAAAATACCAATAAAAACACTAGTGAATTAAAACTTTCCTTAATAATCCACAACCAAAATCGTGTCGCCCTCTCCAATTTTTCAATTTCAAGACATTTCTATTCGCAAAAATTGTATAATTCCAAATTTGAGGGTTCAATATAAAATTAAGAGATCGATTTCCATAATTACCCAAATTTAGAATTTTAAATTTCAACTAATGGCACTATTGATTCTATTTTCAACCACATTGTACCAATACTATTGAGATGTTAATGGCTATCATTATTAATGGAATGAGACAGCAAGTCTCGGAAAACTATTCCATTGTATCAAATGAACAGATTTAAAAAAATTACCTGTTTCCAATTCTATTCAATTATGTTGCGTGTTTTAAGATATAATAAATAACTAATACTGTTATTATCATATGTTTGTATTTCACTGCTTTAAACAAAAAGTGTCATCAATTGAATGAATTGGTCACCATGAAAATGTCGTGAAGGTCACTGTGTGATTAATTAAATACACGTCTCCGGCATAGTGAAGAGTAAATCGTCAATTAATTGAATAAAGTATTATTTAGAGGTCTATAACCTGAGAGACTATAAAGTGGTTTTTATTATATTATGTAATTTTAAATAGTTGTCTAGATTTTTTTCATTTTAAAGTAAAGTTTTCCTCATACAAAATTTATTTAAAAAGCAATATTTAATGATAAACTTACATAAAAATAGCAAAAAAATATTGATTTCAATAAAAACCCGTTCGAGTTATCAATTAATTCATGTCTTGGGTTATTTGCTATATTATTTATATTGAAATAATTTCTCCATAATTTATTGTATAAATTTAAATGTCACTGCGTTTCATCCTTTTACGACAGGGGGCCTTCGATTAAATTTTAGTTAATATCTCGGAGTGTATCAATATGATCTTAATTTTTTTTTTACGCGAAGAAAGGTCTTATCATTGGCCATCGTCTGCACTATAAAACAAAATACTAGGTTTGTTGCAAATAAATTAATACGGCATGCGAAATTATCCATACAGCAAAATCGTTTCATCCTTTTACGACAGGTTGCTTATCTCCCACTGCGCCAACAGGAGAGAGTTTTTGGTGATTGCTTTAGACTGAAATAGTTGGTAATCTATTCTTCAATATATACAGCACGAAAAATTGGGTCGTTAAGTCATAGTAGGCAACCAGTAACTATTTTGGGAAGTCTAAAAACCCATATTT
>JXOV01017189.1:15783-34772 GCA_001014945.1 Clogmia albipunctata | reverse complement strand
TGATCACAAGTACTTAGCATTAGGGGGGAACCTCCGAAAACATTCACAAAAAGGGAAAACAAATTATCAGATTTATTTTCAACATTTTCTTACCCAGAGAGGTTATAAACTTACACAGAGATAAAAAGAAGAAAAACTGTTTAGGCTTATGACCATATAATTATTTAATTGAAATTAAAAGGGCTTGTGGTTAAACTGTATTCAATTCAGTTAAGTCACCATGTTCATAAGGAACTTTCTGAGTCTCAAATCATCGACAATATATAGCCAAAGATCCTTCATTTCGGCTTCGTCCTGCACACAGAGAACACGAGTCAAGTGTCTCATTGCCTCTCCTGAGAGATTCAAGAAGATACCCTTCGTCATCCATGCCCCACTTTATCGAAATCGTTACCGTTACATAGTTCGGAATGATTCTTAAGGGAAGAACCGATGAGAAACACCGCCAATTGTACACTGAAATCTTTTTTAAACAAAAACTGAAAGAATAGCCGTTTACGAATTGTAGGGCGAACAGTAGGTAGAGTATGAAATTCGATCAAGGTCACTACTTTTGTTAAGGATTTGACAAGTTTCAGTCGGCCTGTGTGTGACCACCACCGCAATGGCTCAGTCACAAATCCAAATTATTGGACTTAATAAAAAATCACTTTAATTTCATATCCTAGTTGTACTAGTTGTAACAAAGCCCTCAGAAGTATTTATTATACAAAAAACAAGCAATACCGGCATGTGAAGCGGCAAATCGCTTAACATCGATCATATACTTGAAGGCAGTAATCCCGACGTCATTAAGAAAATGGAATCCTTAATAGAAGACAGCTCTCTTTTAGACTACAATAACCAGAAATTGTTCATAAAAATTGGTATCATAAAATATACGAATCAGAAGTTTTTACTTAATGATATTAATAAAAATCAAACACAAGGACCAAATGGTCTTCATGACTTTACTCGATATTGTAAATAAAAAAAAAATATTTTTTTTCAGGAATAAAATAATTATCATAATTTTTTAGAAACTATCATAAAAGCCATACAATAAAAGAACAAATGTAATTTTTCGCAACTATATATTTCTTTAATAATCCATATAATAACAAAAGCTTATATCTAACACGAATATAGTTCTTTAAAAAAACATTCAAATCAACAAAAATGAATAAATCAAAATATACGTATCAAATATTGTTAAAATGGCAATTTATTGGTTTCTGTGTGTGGATGGATCAAAATCCAAACAACTCAAGTACTGAATTAAAACTGGAATGAAGAAATACGAAAAAATAGCATTTTTCTGATGATAGCAACAAGGAGTGATATGCATACATCATAATATCCAAAACAGACTTATCCATCAATATAATTGGAATCAACAAAATAAATGATGATAGATAAATATGATATTATTATAAGGTATCACACTTAATTCAAGACCCAACAGTTGAGAGTATTTGATGGGCCCTACAGAATGATGAATAATGATTACTATAAATTGCGGTAGAAACAGAAAAATAACTAAAGATTATTACATCACACGACGGATTCTGTTTCATGCAGATTATTGTTATTTTGCAAAAATCGTCTTAAACTGATTTTTTTTAAATATTATTTTTACATTANATTTGATGGGCCCTACAGAATGATGAATAATGATTACTATAAATTGCGGTAGAAACAGAAAAATAACTAAAGATTATTACATCACACGACGGATTCTGTTTCATGCAGATTATTGTTATTTTGCAAAAATCGTCTTAAACTGATTTTTTTTAAATATTATTTTTACATTATCTTGTTTATAGTTATATTATTTTAAATAAGTTCCTAAATATTTCATTGTAGTTCCCCAAAGGGAAGCCTGATTTTGGTATTGAAATGTCAGTATCTTAATCCCATTTTGTATCTAAAAATTATAATAATAAGAATATAAAAAGATAACTTAACATACATAATTATTAAATGCGATGCAGCTATATAACATAAAATATCGTATTTTATTGCAGACACGCCTGAATTTTTTCGATCCATTCCTGAGCCATATTCGCGTCCAACGCATAGAAATTGTACGTCCTGCGACTAGTCTTAAGCTGTAAAATGATTCCACATTCAATTGGACTGAATTTGAAGAACAACAAAACATTATACTCACATCAAAGAAAGCTCTTTCGTCGATCTTTTTCGTTCCAACGGGTGCCGGTGGAGCAGAAGTTACCGATTGAACTTCCGCCAAGTCTATAAAGCCTTTGCAATTTGAATCCTCCATTGCATCATAATATCTCAGCTGATGCTTTATTGAATCCAAAACGAACCATCTCTGTTTCCAACCCTTTAGCAAAGCCCCTCTCTTGTACAAATGCCTAAAATACAAAAAGGAAACAAATACATTAAACGTGACGTGTTATGTAACTCAAATCCATATCCAAAAGCTAATCTTAAGATATGGGAGACAGAGTATTAAAATATGCCATTAGATCAATAGAAAATGTAAATACTAACCCTTCATGTGTCCTGTTCTCAGCGACATTGCTACTAAACTGCTCATATACGTGCTGGCTGGAAGCATGGCCGGTCGTTGCACTGGATGCTATACTTCCATTGTCACCTTGGGATCTGGTCAGCGTCTGTGGCACGCCCTCAACAGCCTTATATTTCGTACAGTTTTTCGGAACAGAATCCGCACATTTTTCGTGGTACGCATTTCCACAATCCATGCACCTCAGTCCGGCACTCATCGGTCCCCACAACAATCCGTCACAGTGATTGCAATGTGTCGGTGTTGTGTAAGCGTGCTTTTCGAAACGATGCGGGTGGGCAAATGTCTCTTGATGATGTCCAGCCAAACGTCCTCGCATTAAAATCTCCAGAGTAGATCTGAAATGAGAAAATAAATTATAATTAGCTATAGAAAGAAATTATTATATTAAAAGAATATTTCCATAAGCAGTTCTCACAAGACAGAAAAAATTAGGCCTATATAAATTTTCTATTTTTTTTTGTTAGGATTAACGACATTTTCAAATTTAGTGACTTCATCAAATCAAATCTTAATATGATTCTTGGGTCTAAAACTTATTTTCCCTACAATAAAGGCTTTTACTCACCTCTTATGCAAAAACCTCCCATGTGATCGAACTAGAGCACTACTGAAGGAGGCATTTCTTGTCAGAGAGTCCGAATGTGGCAGCTCCAATTTATCCCACACTTGTTTCCACTTTTGGGGCAATAAACCTCTTTCTGCTTCCGCCTGTTTCAGTTCTTCTAAAAGCCTTGAGAACGCGTCTGGAACGAATTTGGCCAGACTGTCATACCCCATTGTGACGACCCTATTTTTGGAATTTTTCCCATCTGCCAACGCCATATCGGATTCTTCATCCAGTCCTTCACTTCCCACCAACTCTGGATCATAAGGCGGCCCATGCGCAATCTCCTCATCAATGTAATAGCTCCACAAATCCAGAACAGCGACACTACTCTGCGGTCTCAGGACTTGCCTTTCCGGATCGGAAATGTACATAAAGTTGTAGAAAAGAGGAGTCTTCACATGTTGCCTTTCGATATAGTCAAACACAGAATGACCCAACTTTTGCGAATGGGAATTACTTGACGACCTAATCCCTCCCGGGTAAATGCTATCATCATCTGATCCCGTGCCCGCATCCACCACTTTTTTGTGATGGGAAGTTAAAGAGCCTCTTTTATCCTCAACAGCCGCTATTCCAAGATCGAATCTCTCCAATTCACAGTCGAAAAGGAACGTCCGGAACCGACAGGAGACACAATGATATGCCAGGAATCGCAGATAAAAGTCATTAAACTCGAAAGCGAGCGGAAATTGGGCTAGAATTTGGTGAACGGCGTCCAGAAACTGGAGAAACGTTGGAGCAAAAGGAGAACTGGAGGAACTGTGTGGCTTCAAATTGCTCCGATGGCCAAATCGATGACCAAAAGCTAGCCACTCTTTTTCAATCAAAACTCTGAACCCTTCTATTGTCCTGTAATAAGGGTCCATGCAAAGTTGAGCTAGAGCAGAGACTTGAGCTGTGGCATCACATCCGTCTTCTAAAGCTAGAGTAACACTTGATCCTTGGAGATCAATCAAATCCACCACAGCTCCTGACAACTGGAGAAGAGTTTGAATCTGTTTCAACCACTCTGACTGTTCTAATAACTTGGAGAAACTTTGATCCGGTTCATTGGTCAATGACGATGGAAGACAGGCTCTCATCAGTTTCTTGAACGCCAATCTAGAATGTCTGACATCTGGATAGTCCACTGGAATGAATTCGACGTACATTTCACTTAATCTGGCCGATTTGGATTGGGACTTTTCTCCTAGAACATAAAGTGGGACTCTTTGGACCGTGAACTGATGATGAACTGCGTCTTTTTCTTCTTCTTTTCTCATCTGGTTCAAATGTCCACTTTTCAAACTACCCCATTTATTGGCCTGTTTCACGATTCCTTGCCCCTTCTGATTATGATGTCCAAAAGTAGAGTAATTTTGTTTAGCCACTTGGAAGACGTTTGTCTTTCTCGGAATATCTGGAGTTAGGTTCATATTTTGGACATGTAGATGGTGATCATCAGCAGCTAACAGGAGAGAATTAATAGATAGATTCGAATCGGATAATCCCCAGGAATTTTTCACTGTCATCGTATCGGGCATTGTCTCAATGACACTGAAGAAGTATCCATTCTGCTCTTGAAAACCAGCACTATCTAAATTTGTATTTGTTGAACTCGGATGTGATTTCAGCATTCCCATGACTCCTTTTGCATGAGGCACTGCTCCCCTTAACAGAACAGCTCCATTTCTGTGTCTCCAAGTCGCCGCCGGGAATCGTTGGTTCTTATAGCATCGAGCCAAGCTACGCAAGTGATCGTCGGAGGTTCTGCTGGGAGTTGCCAGAATCGCCGGATACGTTCTACATAGACTGTAATTGCAATTTACAGTCGTAATCCGATAACCTGATTGCGGATCTCCCAGACAAAGCCTCTGCCAATCCTTCACGTAACTCCTCTCCTTCAACCGATCAACGTCCTTCACTGTTACTCGGGGCATGGTATCCACATTGTCATCAGATCCATCGTCGTCATCATTGTTGTTGTCCATTCCTGGGTGGGCGTTTTCATCGAGATCGTCGATTCCAGAGAGAATATATTTCCTCCTTGTTGCTCCCTAGAAGTAATTATTTCAATTTAATATATATCAATAACAAAACTTAAAAGTGTAGGACCAGTTACGCGAAAATTATAAATAAAATAAATTAGGTTTCATAATAATAGAAATCATGGAAATTGCTGTACAAATAATAAAAACGACTTTGTTTACGAATTGTTCTAAATATAGCCAAGAAAGAATTATGATAGGACATTTAGGATTAATTCATTCAAATAATTAATTATAAATAAATATTGTCTTGTAATTTGGAAACTTTTAAAGTTCACATAAAAAAATCATAATTGACGATGAAATATGTCTCAATGTCAATATGTAGGATCCATTTCGTTCCTTAAACTGTATATTTTGAACCAACTGCGATAAAGTCCGTTTTTTAATCGAAAACAATGAAAAACTCTTCTGGTGACAATTATATTACATCCTCATTAAAGCAATTGATTTTAGTTAGACTCTTGCGCTTTGTATCAGAAATAACTGTTTGATATAAATTAAGAGTAATGCTAATTAAATTTGGTTAAAAATCTTTTCTTTTAATTTATCAAAAATAGTACATAATTATTACCTTCTGTTTGAATCCTGCTTTTTTGGCTGTCCTTAGCAACGTCTTCTTGGCAAATCCTTTAAGAGTAGCATTCTTCTCCTTGACTTTATGGTGCGGCGTTTGGACCACCATTCCTTGGGCAAGCGCAAAGGCAAAGTGTCCAAAATCATAGGACGGATACCTGGTCCTCGTTAATAACTTTCGAAACGCTTCTATAAAATCGCCAGTCACTTCCTCATCAAACGCGATCTTGATCAGCTGGAACGTGCTGGACCTCAACTGAAGTCCTTCAGGCAGATTCTGGTCTAAATGCGGAACATGAACTACTGAAATTCGTTTTTCTTTGGTTAGTGAGGCGACCGGAAACGCCCTTACAATGCTTTGTTCGCATGTCAGGGGATCACATGGCGATCCCTTGAATACGACCCGGTAGTTCGTTAGGAAAAGAGCTCCCTCGGCGGGTAATAAATTCGTTCCAACGTCTTCCCTTCCGTCTGACAACAAATACGTTCGTATTGGCTCCCCAAGGATCTCCTCACCAGGCAGCAAGGATGGGGACTGGATTTTCGGCTTTTGGGTCGGTGGTATCCGTTTAGACTCCCTATGAACCGCTTCTAGGGTCTCAATGTGCATATGAACCACTCCCGGGACCATGGCATGCAGATTTCTAACATGCTCTGCTGTTACACTCCCCTCTGTACACACTTTATCAATGAATCTACACACCATTTTCGCCACCACATTCCCCGTCTCACCAGGATCACACTCCTCAAATCCCTCATCACTATGCTCCTCACTGTGACTCCTCTGAGATTCTATAACACTGTTCGACACACTTCTCGTATCATGATCGTGATTATCATGATGATGGTGATGATGATCAAACTTTTGCACCTTTCCACCGGTATTCACATCTGGAGGAATCAAAAGGGCCACCATTCTATTTGCATAGTGAATCGTTTGACTGTAAAGGGTGGACTCTTCAGAAACGACTAATTCCTGTTGCTTTGAGGCGTCCAAAGTGGGCCAGACTCGCATCTGTTCGGCGGCAATCTCCAAAGCGGAAGGCTCCTGGGCTCTGGTTATTATCGAATTCCTGAAATCAACACTTCTGTCCCTTCTACCATGATTTCCCGCTTCCGAATTGGCTCTACTCAAATAGAGGCCCTTAATCTGAGTCTGAACATCTTGATAGAAAGACGCTTCCCAAAACTGTTGATTCTTCCACACTGGATGATCCTGAATACAGGTATACGCAAACTGGATCACTCCAGTGCACAATTTTCTACAGAAAGCTGTCGATAAAGGTAGAAGAGACCCAGCAACTCCGTGTTCATCCATAACAGAATCGTCCTGAAGAGCTCTATTAATCAACTTCACCACTAAATCAAATTGCTGATGTTCTAACATTGCTTTATTTCCATGGACACTCCTAGCCAACTCTCTACATAGTGTCAGTCTGGCATCCCTTTGATTTAACATCCTCAAAACCGCAGGGAAGCTTTTCCTCGCGTCTGCTATTTTATTCTCAAAAATGTAATTCACACAGATTCTCAGCACTTCTAATCGCCGAGCTGTATTGTTAATAATGGGCCTGCCATCGGAAATGGACTGAAGGTGAGGGCCCATTGGTACAATTCTCGGCTGAGGTCGAATTGTATGGAACCTGGATGGGAGATCATTTTTCGAAATGCCTTCCTTTATAATCGAACTGACTTGGCTACAGTTTATCTGTGGCATGGGTGGTTGGTGTATCCTCGCAAAAGCGCCTTCTGTTGGTCTTAGAACTTTCTGCTGGTACAACTGCTGAGAATTCGGATTCTCATTGTTGTACAAAATTTGAGCCAATTCTCGAATATGCGTCAATAGCAAATGACTTTGCTGTTGTTCCGTCCTTAACAGATCGTTCATTGCACTGTACAGTTCATCCCAGGCGTCACACGGCCGCCACGGTGGTCCCCTCTCCTGAACGAATCCCGTAAAGAACATACTGTCCAAAACTCGCGACAAGAAATCACACTCAATCATGTCTCTGGCCCCCAAGAAACTCGCCTTATGAAACGTTATCACTGGTTTGGGGTGGATTCGGATCAGCGTCAAACACGACCGGTATCCCTGAAGCAATTGAGCAAACATTCGCATAAATACAGCCCGAATTTCTTTGTCACGCATCGCGCAGTTTTTGGAGCCATTTTGATGACCAGCGTTTGGAGTTGATGAATTGCCGTTGGTTGGGTTAGTTGATGTTGGTTCGGGACTAAAGGCCAGATCAGAAATTTGCAATTCTGGTTGAAGAACCAATGCTAATTGTTGTTGAATTGAGTCCCAGAGCGGCATTGGAAGTTTCGAAACTGGGGGAACCAAAGACTCTGGAATGAAAATCGCCCCACCATCTATGTCCGCCACGATAATATCCAACTGAAAAAGAAACAAGTTTAATTAGTTTTTGAATTGAAGTTCCGAAAAATATTTATTTTCTTGAAATACTTCATATATTTTGCCAACTTCTGTGGGGTTTCTAATAAATTAATGGTGGGCAAACTTATAAAAGGAGTGCCGGATAAAATACCAAATTATCTAGGCGGGCCGAAAAAATACGCAATTCGAAAACTGTTATTCTGTTCTAGGAACACAGAAAATATATTTTACACTGTGAAATTTACCATATGTTTGTTTTTCTTAAAAAACCATATCGTGAGGTGATGGGCAAAAACCGTAGTAATAAGAGTTTCATTTTAATATTGTTGAAAACAGAGAATTTTTTAAAAGAAATCATTCATTGTTTATTTCTTATTGAAAAGAGGAAGATGTTTAAAAAATTGTTGTCCAAATACCCAAAATGTATGGCCGTCTTTATCAAAATTCACAAACGAATTTTTTCTAAAAACTATTTCCTATTGGAATTAGCTTTTAGACTTTTTTGGCGAACATAAAGGATAATGATTTGGTAATGAGGCGGTTTATGAACATGGTGGCAATGCTTGGGTGACTTATACCCGAAGTGAGAAGGTCCGGGTATTTTTGGAAGTAGTTTGGAAGAATTGGCTGCTGAATAGCTTAGATTTCATTACATTGTCTAGTTAAAATGGTTCGAGGCATTGACTTTTTTATCATTTATTTTCTTATAATGTAAACGAATCATATTATAATCCGTGGATTAATAAACATTAAATCAAATCTAAAAAAATAAAGGATAAAATTTAAGATAATACTTAACAATCGATTTAAGATCTTAAAGTCGAAATTCATAAAATTATCGACATACAGACCCAAATGTTGAATTTGATCTTTGAAAATTTCTTGAAAAATATAAGGTACTACAAGCGTAATCCTTGACACCATTTCTCTTATATTATATTATCATTTTAATAAATAGTACTCCTTCCGTATATATGAAATATATACGTTTATTATTATTATTTATTATTCTTTTGTAAAATACTTCTTTTTCTCTACAATCTACATGAAACCTTTTATTGTAAATCCCTATAGAATAGAAATTTATTTGTAACTATTTAAACCAAAATTATATAAAAAACAATATTATTTTAAATACCCATTGTTCATAAAACATTGTACAACAGTTAAATAAAACAATGTCATTAAACAAATCGATTTCGCTTTCACTTTTAATTCTTAAGTAAAAATATTATGCAATAGCACGCATCAACAGTTTCGGTGTAAACATAAAAGCTACGTCAATACCAAATCTGTCTGCAAATAAGTACTACGTACCTGAATTGGGTTGAAAATGAAAGTAAAACATTATGTTCTTATATCACGAAGATTCTTAATATAAATTATCAAAAATATTTTGGTAAAAATGAGATTATGTGAAATATAACTAAAACTTAAAAGATTTAATTAGATAAGAAATAATAGTTATTTATACAAGAAGTTCGATAAGATAACGCATTATTAAATACTAGGGTCTTTAAAGTCACGAGTAAAGAACGTTTTAAAGAAGACCAGTATGTTTAATAATGCTTATCGACCGTGTTTTATATAAGATTTTATTGATTTTAATATTAAATAACACAACAATCTAAAAAAATATCGTTGTCAGCACTTGTGCTATAAAAATATATTAAATAACTGTGAAATAATTACTTACAAGATCGGTAATCTCGGACTGTAAAGAACTATGAACACCCATGATGAAAGGAGTTGGTGTGGAGAGGACTTCAAGCAGCGACGCGGGTAGAATTGGAATGTAGACGTGGCTGTACTTGAAGGGGTACATGAGAGCGATGAGTGCTCGACAGCTGTCCGTGAGTCGAGAGTAGCTCTTTGAATGGAACAGGATCTTTTGTTCAGTCATAATAGCGCAGAAGAGGAGCAAGACGTTCTTAATTCCCAGCTGGTTGAACAGAAAATTCACACAAGTCCCTGTCACCGGAAGAGATGTCGATTGGGGAGGCTGGAGAGCCTGTTTATCGCCAGCTCCAATGGAAAACCGGACCTGTGGACCGCCAGGAGGGGGAACTTGAATGCATCCGAGAATGTTTCCAATTAATGTCTCCAGGGGAAAGTTCAAACTCTCTATATAGACCGTGTAGATCGTTCCCAGGCAATTCCTGAACGTCTCCGTGTAATCCAATCGGGACACCAGAACGAGACACTTGGGCGCATACATGATGCTGTGGTGTGTAATTGTGGCTACGTTGGGATTGGATGCTGTGGAGAGCAACGGTCTGGAAATCGTCTCCGCCTCCTCCTCTTCATCGATGGGCTTGCTCGGCGTAATTGCAACCGTTTCATTGAAGCATAGGCAAGCACAATAGTGTCGATTGGCGTCTATGTCGGTCAGGACTGACACAAAGAACTTGGGCTCTTCCCGCTCTGTGCTCAGAGACCATCCCAGCGGTTGGCAAAACTGTAAAATATAAATTTTTATTAAAACAACTTGGAGTTTTCAGTTTTAATGATGTGTCATCAATTTCTAATAATAATTGATTCATATTATGCATTTAAATTCACAGTCATAGAAATGATACTTATTCAATTCTATTTATAAAAATAATTAAAAATCAAAATTATGAATATTATACAATTCATGTTTTGTTTTAAAATAAACTTCAAATGCAAATTAAAATTTTAAATAAAATAAAAGAGCATTTGAGTAATCTTGAGCTAAATGGGCCAAATGATCTTCAGGACTCCTGCTCGTCTTTTGTAACAAATCAATCAATGTATTAGAGAATTAAATATGATCTTTGAAACTTAACTATTTTGGATAAACTAATGTTATGATTATAAAGAATAACTATAATTAAGTCTTAATTATATTAAATTAAAAGTATTTTTCAAACTCTTCACATAATCCAAACACTTTAATGTTAGTGGTGCAACTATGAACAATATTTGGACCCTGCCCAAAATATTATTTATTTGGGAAAGGAGTGATGAACAAAGTATATTGGAGATAAAGGGAATGTATATATCCCTAGTGCTGCCTAGGTTATTTATGATTGATACATACCCACTCGATGCCTTCTATGAAGGGAGTATCTGCCCAGTCTGTCTCTGGGAAACGTTGCAATATCTTGCCACTTCTCTCTCCACTCCCTAAAAATCAGGCGAGGTTAGAAATGGAAATAGCCATGGCAAACAAGCACTCACTCTCTTTTTCATGGTCATAGCCAACGATTACAAAATAATCGGCTAGTCTGGACATTGTTGTTTGGATTATATATGCGGTGGAAGAATAAAACTGGGACTTTGACCGACACTAAAAAACAGTGATTTCATTTTCGATATATTCACCTACTTGCACACTATTAATCTATCGGCAACGAATGCTAGTGAAGTGTTAAACTAAAAAACATGCTTTTGAAGGGCTAAAACAAACATTTAAACTAAAATTCACTGTTTTTTTCTGGCCATAAAATCACGATTTTTCTTCCTTCCAGTTTGACGTTTCGAGTGAATTTTTGACAATTGGAATTGTCATTGTGAGAATTTTGTGCCCACATTTTCAAATTAGAGTTGTTTTTGAGAAAAATACCAAATAACAAGCCGATATAAGCTTAGAAAGAACAATGAACCAGGCCGATGTGTCCAAATTGATATCGCAACTACGATTCGTCGTTCCCAGGCGCAGGAAACTCAGAAATCCCGAGGGCCCAGAGGGAAGATTAAAGAAGCTCAGAAAAACCGTAAACGCATTAGTTAAGCATGAGAGAATAGAGCTGAACTATCCTAGAGCCGAAGAAGCTCGTGGTTATGCGGAAAGAGTAAGAGTTTTAACTGAAAATCGCTCATTGTATTGATTTTTTTCTTTAGTTGATTTCAGAAGCAATTCGACATGGTGACACTCACAAGCCCACCATGGAAATAGCCGACTACTGGCTCGAGGAAAAGCAGCTGATCCATAAGTTGTTTAAGGTACTGGCGCCCAGGTTCTCTGATTGCAAAGTCTCTTATACGAGAATGTATAAAGCCCCAATGGAATATGGAACGGACACTTATAAGAGAGCGGTTCTGGAACTGCGAGGCAATCCATATCCACCTCTTGTTCCCGATAATAGTCTTAATAGAAGTCTCATCCATAATATTCTGCTGGATGAGGCCAAAAAAGAGTACCGGAAAGAAAAGTATGCCGAAATTGCTGGTAAAATTCAGAGTAACATGGCTAAAGAGGTGAATGACAGTGAAAGTATAACTGAAAAAGTAGCTCCTAAAACCACGGATGTTAGTGAAGAAGCACCTAAATTGTAAACCCTGTAATGATTAGTAGAAGAAATAAATTTGTAAAATTTCAAATTAATTTTATTTGGGGTATCTGCTTTTCTAATTAATCGGATGTTTTACACCTTTATGAAACTTTAATTACAATAAGTGATAAACTTTATTCTATTTATAATAACAATAAATGTATCTAATTATTCTCCAAAAAAAGATAAAGAAAAATTAAAATCGTTTTTCCGATGAGATTGAATTTAAACATCAAAACAAATCAACACTTTTGTTCCGATTTTCTGAACTAACTAGGGTTAGTTACGAAATAGAGACTTAATCTGTCAACATTAACGGAATTTTGAATTTAAACATACCAAACGTACTGTTTAAACACAAATTTTGTCCAACGGCTTAATAATAATCGTGTGTGTGGAAGTAGAAAATACACCATCCCCTCATAAAAATTCCAACTTTTAACCGGTGCGGTCGTAATTGTAATATCTCTGCTAAACAACAACAACAACAAAACGAATAAAAATAAAATACAATCTAGTGAATCGTATTCCGTTTTGTGCTGAAAGTTGTGCGCGGGTAAAAACGTAATTCGCAATTAATAAAACAGTTTGGGGGCGCGGCCTTGTGGAAAGTGATAACGATTGCCGAAAAAGGACATTGCTGCGACTGGCGATAAACAAGAATAGCAATCTGAAAAGAATATTTGTTGTGTTTTGGTGTGAAAGTGGAGGAAGAAAAAGAAAGCGCAACGACGGAGAACGTTAAAATACCGAAAACTACAGTAGTACAACGAAAGGGACGGAATAGGAGAAACAAGGAAAATGGCGTTTATGGTGCCAGTGATGAAAAACGATTTTGACCTTTACAAAACGGGGAAAAACCGTCGGATTAGCGAATGTTCCAGCCAGTCGTCGGGATGCCGGTCCAGGAAGTTGTCGGAGAGGTCCCAGTCGGAGTCAGCCAGCTTATCGACGTCGCCTGGCAATAATCAGATGGTGGGCAGCCCCAATTCGATGTCCGCCTTCGCCCAGCGTATGCAGAGCCGCGGCACCTTCTCGAGGACGTCTTCACGAGCATCACAGAGTTCCCTCGTTATGAGCCCGACCCGGAATACGAGTAATGGGAGTCCGCCGAAAATAAACACAAAAGAGAGAGCGGAGGAAGGTAGCCAGGGAAGCCTGAACAAGTTCCACACCAGACTGGTCGACAAATTAAAGCGCACTTTGAAGAGAGA
Organism: Clogmia albipunctata; assembly: GCA_001014945.1. NCBI lineage: Eukaryota > Metazoa > Arthropoda > Insecta > Diptera > Psychodidae > Clogmia > Clogmia albipunctata. Next base: position 21,116 of record JXOV01017189.1, on the reverse strand, counting down.
CAACTCCCGGGAAGGAAGTCGCTCATGAGGCGGCGCATCACAGCAAAACAACAGTACCACAACTACGACAGCAGCTGGCAATGGGGATGAGGAGGTTTTGGATATGCAGGAGCGTTTGGCTCGCGGCATAGCGAATGGGCTTAGTTTGTCCTCCGATGAAGATGAGAACGACGACGTAGAAGCGACTGGAGAGGATGAGGAAAGTGACACAAAGGTGGTGAGAAGACGATCGGGGATTGAGTTAATTCCCTGTAGAACGCCATCTGACACGTCTTTGCCATTTCGGAAATTTTCCGATGGCTTCGGAGGAGGACTGGGGGGAGAAATAGGTTTCATGGGCTCAGATAGTGCTCTGATAATCAAGGACAAACCGCCACTGCCGCAGCAAAAGTCTCAAAGGGGGGCGAAAAAATCAAAGAAGACAAAGAACAGACATTTGTTTTGAGGAGAAGACGTGGGAGAATTATGATAGCAACATTCTGCTGGCCCAAAATATTAATACGACAAAGAAGAAGAAGAGGAGTAAAACGAATAGACGCAAAAGAGGAATACAAGATAAGACACCAGCAGTTTATTTATTACTACTATACTCTACTACAATATATAAAGTAAGGACAAAAACCTAAATACAAAAACACGCTTTTGATATAGACAAGTAATTGGATTAATATTTATACTATATATTGTTAAATGTTGCCGCAATGATTGCTGTGCTCAATCGATAAGTTGTGTGTTTTGTTAATATTAGTTTTGGGAAAAGAAGAAAATATATATTTATACATATTTATTTATATACTATATAAAAAGTAATTAGATGTAGAGGCACAAACATGACTAGAGACAAAATTTCCTCAGAAGAAAATAGAATATCAGACAAATCTTTAATTTCAAACAACAGCTCTAATTATGTTTATTATTTGTGTAAATTGATAATAATGAATCTGTGATATGATAGATTCTTTCATTCAAAAACGAAACATGACAGTGAACACGTAGAGACTAAAAAAAGGAAGGGGAGGGACAAACTATGGCAACTATGACTACCTGTCATCAGCTGTTGTGGTGAAAAATCAATGACCAATTGACTGAATTTGTGACTTGATAAGAGGAAATTTTTTATATTTAAGTTTGTTAATTTAAAGAAATATATTTTATTGTTTTAGTGTAGCTAAGCAGGAGTACCTAAATATTTAATTTGTAGTGTACATTCCACAATATTATCACAATTATATATGAGTTGATTTTGTTTTTTTATATAATAGATTTTATTTACGTCAGACTGTTAATCTCTGACAAAACTAAAAAGGAAATAAACGATTATAATTATCAAACTGACGTCTTTTTTCTCCTATTATTGACTATTTTCACTTTCCTTGAGAATGAATACGATGATTAAGTAATCAGTTCTATTTTTATATATTACTAGCAGTAGCGGAATTCCCTCTGGTTTATCTGTTCTGATGTTTCTATTTGATTTATTCCGACGAATACCAGTAAAAAAATTATAATTTGTTTTGGTTCTTGTTTTTACCGGCGAATGATTCTAAAAATATGTATTTTACTTCCCATTTAAATCGGTTCAAAACCAGGTTTCTAGAATTGAGGAAAACAGAATCGATAGAGTATTTATTATTGGATTAGCTCCACTGTTTGGCTTCCGTGCATTCGAATGTTTTGTGTCACTTTTTGCAAGATCAATGTTTTCCTATGAATTTGACATCACGTGTACGACTTACAATGCCTCATGTAATTGTCGACTGTTGTGGCGCCGAGCTCTAATGGAAATTTCCAACACCGGTTCAATACAATCGATTGCAAAAAACCTATATGCTCGTTAAATGGCCAATTAAGATCGCTGACTCCAATGTTGCACATAGTTGACTCTTCATAATACTCAAAGTGTTGGCAACAATTTACTACAAGCAGACGCTTATCAAAGTTAAACGCTAAAATCTGGTTTCAAACCAGATTTCAAATGTTAAGTCAATTACAGACATCAATATTCAATAACTGCATTGATCGTAAATTAATTTTTGCAATCCCATGTTGAAAATATAGCTATTTTTTTTATTGATTTGAGTCTCAATTTCAAAATTTTGGCTCCATTTTTGTCCCTGATCTACACGTTTTGTCATTCCAGATTGTGACCGAGATAATGACAAATTTTTTTAAATAGTTTGTATGTAATTTGAAGACGACTGAGAAAAATATGTCTTATTCGAGTTTTAAACCCGTTTTTTAAGACGAAAACGCACTGCGACTCGATTTTTCACACTCGTTTCCTAGGTAAAAACAGCTAATTTTACACCTCAAATAAGTATACTACGTACTTTGATTTTAGCAATAAACCGTGAGTTTACAGAGATTTCTTCCCACGTAAATTTGAATTCAATTATTATCTTTTATGTAACTTCATTTAATGACAGACTTTTATTTTCCTTAGAAATTATTATCAATTTTTAAATACTCATAGTTAAATGTTTGTTTAAATATTTACTCATTAAATATTTACACAATAATTATTACGGTAAATTATCAGTAATATATACAATTTAGTTTTTTTTAAATAATTTAGATGACTTACAAAAACATATTAATTTATTTTCTATTTAAAAAATTAGTCACTTTTTATCTCTCTAGTGTTAAATAAATACGAGTGATATATTTCTTTGAAATATTTTTAAACAGATGACACCTCATATGGAATGACTGGTTAAAATTTATACAGGAGAAGGTGAATGGAAATTTCAAGTGCAAGGTCCAATAAACATTTTTGGCACACATTCAATGGTTGAGCACTCCTGAGGTGAACAATAAATGCATATTGTAACATGGGTCTTTATTTAAAAGTTTATTTAGAAAAAATTGCACAATGGAAATGCAAGTGGAATTTTCCATTCCATTTTTGCTACAGCATTATATTTTGCACATCAAAGAACAAGTAATTTTTGCAAATCTTCATTTATTTAAGGAGGAGCGACGTAAGAGTCATAGAGTAGGAAGAGTGGATTGAGGCTACTACACACCCACAAAACGCGAAACAACGAAGAATTCATATAATGAATTTTCATTTTAATGACGAATAATTTACGTTTAATATAGTTATTGGTGTTTATTGTGTGTTAAGCACAAAACCGTGATTAAGCTTAGCAAAACGTGTTGTTTAACGAAATCTAGAAAATACCAGAAACACACTTGGTGGAACTAACGTAATTGCATTTTGCAGTTAAGTATCGGTCCGTCTCTTTTTCAATGTACTGAATTGATGATTACGATTGCAAATATGTACAATTCTATAGTTTATGACGAATGAATAACCTTGCAGTTTTTATAGACTCCTGGTAATTTCGCAATTCGTTTCAATTTTGTATACAATTGTTTATTGCCTTTTAAATTTCTATATTTAGAGTGATTATCAATGTATTGTTGAGTCGCTTTTTTGTTAAACTTATCACCAGTGTGTGATTCTATTCCTATTATTATTTAATTAATAAATTAGCTTGGGGGCCTTGAGAGAAGAAGAAATTCCAAAAATCATGAAATGCTGGCTGACAGAATAAAAATTCAACAATACAAATCAGATTTACCCACCATAACTAATTTTGTACGAACAGGTGATATTTCACAATTAATGAAATTCTTCTTAAACCATAACTTAATTATTTACAAGTTACTAAAATAAAATTAATTTAAAAAATTTACTGAATTCTATTTTAAAATAATTTAATTTTTATAAGACATTCCTTTTTGGGTAATTATTGGATTAAAAATAACCTGTTATTACCTATTTACTTTCTCGGTTTATTTCCGGAAATATATAATACGGGAATAGCGGATATAAACTGATCTGAAATATGTATTTTCTGATTCGTAATAAGGAAGACATTCCAAAACGAACACAAAAGAAATTTTTTTCTGCATTTATTCGTTTTGTTGACTTTTTCTTGTTTTATACTACATATTTCATTATTAAAACTACAAATAAGCAAAGCGGATTTTTCTGGTTAAAATTGCGGTATGTTAATAAAATTGGCATGTGTGTAAATGAATATGAATCAGCTAGAAATACCGTTCCTTATTCATTTAAATATCATTCCAATTAATCTATAAGCGCCAATAAATATCATCAATAAAATTGTCATTTATAGGATCTCAAACGACGACGACGTCAGATGGGGGGAAATTTTAAATGCTCAGTTGAGGGTCGAATTTAAAAAATTCGCACGATTCATCAGTTTGTGTCGCCGTGGTGGTGGGCGCGACAATTCTATCAGCCGAAAATGTGGCGTATTTCTTTTTTTCTATTAGCCAATATATTCAGCAGCAACTTTATTTTGGGATATATTCAATTAAAACTAATTTATTGGACATTAACCAAGAGGAAATCTTCAGACTTTGTTAATACAATTTGTAGGCGTTTTCGGTTATTGCAGTAATTTCTTTACTTTCCTATTTTCACCAGATATACAAACTAATATCTCCTACATTTTACGTAATTGAAAGAGCGTAGAATATTAAACGTACAAGTATGTTACGTGCGTGAAGAATTTTAGAATGTTTTCAATAGTGTTTACACTCTGTTTGAGTTCTATAAATTCATTATTAATAGAAAATATAACTTTATTAAAATGTTTTGAACATTAATGTAAAATATACCATTTATTTAGTGGTATTTTATAAACATGATTACCTAATTAATTTTAAACAAGAATACACTAGTTGAATGCAATAGACTGTAAGATTAAAAAAAATTGTTTTAATATAATATTAAATTGAAAATTAATTAATTAAATATTGGAGAATACAATTAACAGAAATCTCTTTGAATCTGCAAAATTAATTTTGAATTAACATCTATTTCAAATTGTGAATACTAATCCTATCATTTTTGTTACTGAACCTGATTTATGTTTATTTTTGCACTCCCATATCGTAACATACGCTTTTCGATATCCATTTGAGTTTCGTAATGTTTCACTTTATGGCACTCAGTAAAAATTTTGAATTTTTATTTCACTAGTAAAAAAAATTGTCATAAACTATCCAACAAAGTAAAAATTTGGTCGCCATTATTGCCCTTTAATAACTACACAAAATATTGGTCGGTGCCTTAGGACCATGCCAATATTTCAAAATAATTAATGTTTCCTGTTTTAAAATTTTAATATTTACGGTTTCAACAGCCATCTACATATAATTTGGTTATTTTTGTTCGTCACTTTACAAGTTAAGATTGTGCTTCAAACATTTGTGAAACATGTCAATGTTTTAATTTTCCTTGTAAATAATAAAATTTAATGTGAAATTGTACAAATTTCAGTGCTCATAAGGGG